>ML333852.1:0-14488 GCA_005239505.1 Nicotiana paniculata
ACACAAATCGATATTCAAAAGTCTTGAGAAACTTGATTAAACACCAGTTTAGTATTTTATAGAATCAATTAATACGTTCAATTCTCCGTGGGATCGACTTTGGGTGTAATACCCCAAATTATATTTGCAGCGCCCGTTTAGTCTTTATAGAAGACATAGTTGAGCGTGATCAATATGAATGCATGAACATGAATGAGTACAAATATCAATGGAGTCTGTGAAATAACAACAAGAAACAACCATTATGGGTCTCAACAGTATCGACATAAAGTCTAAACATGATATCTAGCATTATTGACAACTTAATTACTTTATCACATGGTAAAAACACATATATCAACAAAATAGGGCCACTATACTGGGCCATGGAAACCATAGGGTCCCATTTCACAGGGTGCACGCCACACGACCGTCACCTAGCATGTGCGTCACCCCAATACCAATCACATAACACCTAATTCGGGGTTTCATACCATCAATACTATGTTTAGAAGAGTTACTTACCTTAACAACGTAGAATCCTACTCTGTGATGCTCTCGCCCCTCAACTTGGTCTGAAAAAGCTTCGAATCTATTCACAACCAGTACAATACCATCAATATATGCTAAAGAAATGAATACCACAACAAAGACTACAAAATTAGTCCAAAAATCCGAAATTAGCTCAAACCCGGCCCCTGGGCCCACGACTCAGAATCGGGTAAAAGTCACAAGTTACTAACCCATTCACTCACGAGTCTAATAATACTAGTTTCACTCAAATCCGAATTTCAAATCCCAAAAATTCATTGTATGAAGTTTCTACAATTTTCCCCAAATTCCCACCTCAAAGTACGAATCAGATGATGAAATCATTGATATATTCATGTATATTAACCAAATCCGAGTTAGAATCACTTAACCTGATGAATTTCTTGAAAATCCACGTAAAATCGCCACAAACCGAGCTCCCTAGGTCTAAAATATGAAATAGTGCCCTAAACCCCATTTATATAGTGCACCCTCTGATCTCCACTATGCGGTCCGCAAAATCCTGCCGCGGTTCGCGAATTCAAAGCATCAGAAGCATGCTTGAGTTCCGGTAATGCCCGGACTCGCTCAAAACTCACCCCTAAACACACCCAAGGCCTCCGGAACCTCAACCAATTGTACCATCAAGTCTTAAAATACCCTACAAACTCAATCGAGCTTTCTAATCACATCAAGCAATAACAAAACATGAATTGCACACCAATTCAAGCTTAATGGACTTGAAACCTCAAACTTCTGCATCCGATGCCGTAACCTGTCAAACCTCATCCGAATAACCTCAAATTTTACACACACGTCCCAAATGACACTAAAAACCTACTCTCACTCTCGGAATTTCATTCCGACTACGATATCAAAATTTTCCACTGCCGACCGAAAATTGCCAAATTTCCAATTTCGCCAATTCAAGCCTAATTCTACCACGAACCTCAAAGTTACATTCCGAACACACTCCTATGCCCAAAATCACCTAACGAAGCTAACCGAACCATAAGAATCAAAATCCTAGATCAATTACTCAATAGTCAAAAGTTGGTCAAACCTTTTAGATTTAAAGCTTCTGGGTGAGAATCATTCTTCCAAATAAATTCCGAATAACCTGAAAGCCAAAACCAATAATTTACATAAGTCACAATACATCATTCTGAGTTACTCATACCTTCAAATAGCCGAGATAAGTGCAAATTCCTCTAAACGACTGGCTGAGTCGTTACATCATCCCCCACTTAAACATACGTTCGTCCTCGAACGTGCCAAAAATTGTTCTCAAACTCATCAAACCACCGCATAACCTTACCCCACACATAACCGGGGGTGATCCCATGTCACCCTGTCCAATATAGGTTCGATAACATAACATAAGCGAAATTTCTCAACTCAAGCAAGCCTACAAGCCTTAGAATCCAATTTTCACTCATCTGAAATTTCTTATAAGATCTTGTCATGACCCGATTTACCCTCAGAAAGATATCGTGATGGTACCTAGTCTCTACGACTAGGTAATACTAAATTTTCGGTAAAGCTTAATTCAAAACAATAAATTAAATACAAAAAAGGGAAAATATAAGTAAATACAACATAGCCGCTCGACATGTACAAGTATAACTCCCAAAACTCGGAATGTCACAAGCTTCTATATAGTAATAGCTCTATACAACGGGAAAGAAAAATACATAGAAGTCTCTATCTAGTATGGAATAGAAGGTGACTTGGAGGATTCTGCGGACGCAGCAGAATTACCTTACGGTCTCCTCGGAACAGCTGCGACGACCACTAGCCACGTGGCTGAGAACTCGAACATGGATCTGCACACGAAAAACATGTGCAAGAAAGGGCATGAGTACACCATGTTCGGTACCAAGAAAGTGTCAAGCCTAACCCCTGTCAAGTAGTGACGAGGTCAGGTTAAGGCTCTACTGGATTTATAAATAAACAGTTTAAATATTACGAAAAAGAAACAAGTTCTAAAATATACATTCAAAGTGAATAAGATGAAATAAGACAGTAAAATGGAGCCCTCGGCTCAACACAACGTATCACACAATGAAATATCCCGGGATATCGTCCCGTAGTTCCATTTATAAATATGCAGTACGGGGTGGGGAGGGTGGGGGGTGGGGGGGAGGATCTCCCAGAATACGTTTGTAGTCCCCAATTTAAATATGCAATACATGGGGGATCTCCCTAAATACGTCTGTAGTCCCCAATTTAAATACGCAGTGTTGGGGGATCTCCCGGAATATGTCTGTAGTCCCTAATTTAAATATGCAACGCCAAGTAAATGCCAAATAAACATCAATTCTAATGGTACATAAAAATGCAGGTAGGAAAGCAGGGAAAACTAACTAAAGATGGCGCATAGAGTGTAAATTAAGCAGTTTAATATGGAAACAATAGGCATGTTTTCATAATCTAAGATGAATAATTAAACACGTAGAAATGATATAATCGAAGAGCAAGGCACTGTATAATTTTTGAAGGAAAAGTGGGATCTTTGCAGAAATGGCCCGTGTACGTACTCGTCACCTCACGTACACAGCACCCACACAACAATTATATCAAAACAACCTAAGGGAAAATTCCCCAACACAGAGTTAGACAAGACACTTACCTCAACTGCTCTACTCAACTTGAAACCACGTTCTTGCCACGAGTCCCCGACTCCTAATGGCCCAAATCTATTCAATTCAATTGCATAATGTAAATATCACTTTAAGAAATCAATCTAGCTAATTAGTTCAAAGCTAATACGCGAATTAAGAAAATTGCCCAAAAAGTCCCCCGAGCTCACGTCTTGAGATCGGGTAAAAGTTACTAATTCTGAACACCCGTTCACTCAGGAGTCTAATCAAACAATAATTACTCAAATCATATACCAAAACCTTGATCAAAACTCAAAAATTCGGTCTAAGAACTTTATCTAATTTTCCCTAGTTTTCCACCATAAATCCGAAACTAAAGGATGGATCTAAGTGTATATTCATCGAAATTAGTCCAAACGGAGTAGGAATTACTTACCCAATTCGCCCAAGTGAAAATCTCTTCAAAAATCGCCAATCGCGAATGCGAAGGGTAAAAATCACGTGCCTAGTTTTGACCTACGCGAACGCGAGTCTGGGCATGTGAACGCGGACCTTTGACTTCCTAACCTTACTCGAACGCAGTACTACTCACGCGACCGCGAAGGGTAAAACATCGAACCCCTATGACCTCAACTTCTTCTACGCGAACGCGGTCAGCCCACGCGTTCGCGATCCAATGCCTGGCCAAACCTACGCGAACACACTCGTCTACACGCGAACGCATAGCACAAAAATCCCAGGAGCCAATTGAGTCTACGCGTTCGCGGCTATCCCCACGCGAACACATAAGAGGAAATCAACACCAGCAAAATTTGATGCCTCTTAAGTCCAAACTTTAACCCGTTGAGCATTCGAAACACACCCGAGGCCCCTGGGACCTCAACCAAACCTACCAACCAGTCCTAATACCTCATTCGAACTTAGTTGAGCCTTCAAACCATGTCTCATAACATAAAAATCAAGTATTATGCATGGATTCAAGCCTAAGAACTTAGGAAATTTTCAAAATCTACATCCGATGCCGAAACACATCAAAACTGGTCCGAATGATCTCAAATTTTACACATAGGTCATAAATGACACTACAAACCTACAACCACTCTCGGAATCCCATTCCGAGCCCGATATCAAAATTTCACCTATCGGTCGAAATCACCGAAATTCTAACTTTCGCCAATTCAAGCCTAAATCTACTACATACCTCGAAAACACATTCCGGACGCGCTCCTAACCCTGAAATTACCCAGCGGAGCTAACAGAGTCGATGAAATTCCCTTCCGGACCCGTCTTCACACAGTTACAACTACGGTCCGATTTCTAAAGCTTAAACTCATATATAGGGACTATGTGTCCAAAAACTCTTCGGAAGAAAATAATTATTAGGTGATCGGGGCGCTAACTCTCAAAACAACCGACCGGGTCGACCAGGTCGTTACATATATGAATCTTGCAACCTACCCACTGTATAAGTATGAACAAACTGTATCAATCCATAACCATAATCGAAGACACGATCACATGATATCCCTCATAAATCAAATTCTCATAACAATGATCTCCGATCACAGTAACTGCCCAGAACAACCCAATGCCGGTAATAAAAATCATATCTAACAAAATATCACTCTAAATCCTTCGTACACTGTCGACGATGAAAGAACACACAGATACTCCTAACCATTCATCAAGCGGAGCTCCCTCCCCTTCAACAAGGACTATGGCTAAATTCTTAAGCTTACTTCCGATATTATCCTTCCAAATATATTATAATCAAATCTGATAGCTCCCATCCTAGATCTGACGACTTCATCTTATCGAATATCAACTAACCTGTTGAAACGCCACACAAATACTACTCGGAGCCACAAACCGCGCAATCCATGCACCAATTAGCAACATTCCAAATGTACTCAACCTTGAAAATGCTTCAAACGAGATGACAATTCTGCTAGCTTAACAAGTACTATCACAACACCATGCTAAAATCCTAGCATACACCGTAGAACTAGAACACACGAATCCAACACAAAGAATCATCTCTCAACATATCTTCGCTGCAATGCGTGACCCCGTCCAAACACTGGTCCATAATATATTCCTCGCTCTGCCTTGCTCAAAATCAATAACCCCGTGAAATTTGACATCAAGTACTTAAAGTGCATTACCATAATAGCAAAAAATCAGGCGATACAATGGCACACGAAACCCGAAAGAACATAACTAATACGCCCTCAATCCTGCGATACCCAATTACCCATCCCACTTAATTTCTGCCATAAGACCATAATAGAACCGCACCAACTGTTCCTAAAACCAACGAATCACAACTCCTTGTAGCATGGAAGAGTAACTCATAAATCATTCCAGAACACCAATAAGCCCAACAACAATTGAGTGGCATGTCACTTAACAATAGCACTACAGAGCCAACCAATCCAACTCGATGTAGAATACAGATCCCCAATTGGGCCTACCAATGAACCCCCAAATCAACTCTCGTCACCTATAGTAGATAAATAACCCTCCGAAGGTCCACAATGACTGAATCACAACACATACTGTCTTCTGACTAACCCTGGGTACTTTTCACATTCCACAACCACGAAATAATATGCTCATGAGAACTCCCAGTCTCCAAATCCATAGAACACACGAATCCCCGTATCTGATTTCAACCCCACCGCATGAATGTCTAACACTTCTCCAATTCATGGTCATCCCACGGGGAATACTCCTATAATTCTACCATTCCACCAAGAAAAATTTGAATACCAGCAGTCGATCGAAGAAGAGAGTGCCGCAATATCAATGAAGTATCCATAAATCGAACACATTGGCCCTTCTGAAATGTATATCTTCTTCAAGCCATACCAACTAGTGATGTCATTTACCTAGTCATCTAAAATCGTCCATGATGCCTACAAATTTCACGACCTTCTCTTCAAAACCGAATTGTGACCTTGCACTTGCAATTCTCAATAATACACAACACATTGCACCCATAATGACATCATATGAGATATGAAAAGAAATCTTGAAACCAACTCCGAGTCGCAAGCAACTACGTACTAAATTAGCCCAGAACTTTCCATTGATTTCATCCGGGAGGATCACCATACGCAACATGAATCACACACTAGTAGGAAATATACATATCCAAATCATGGTAGAAACCTTCAGGAACTCTCCGAAATCTATTTTCACTTAACCAAATCGTCGGGACTGAATCCCTCTAACTCGACCAAGCTACAGAGGTGGCCAAAGCCCACGAGCATTTCCACGAATCACATCTAGAAACTCACCACATCATAAGCACCCAAATAACCAATCTTACCCGTTACCATGTCGATCTAACCTACTACCAGGCTATCCTATTTCTCCGAGTTCCTTCTGAATTACCTTCAAATTGATTCATCCCCTCGCCATAATACCACAATCCTCAACCCAAAACTCACCAAGACCCTAGCATAAAACCACATCGCCCTAAGGCTCATAAACTACTGAATGTTCTTTTAAGCACCCCAAGAGTACCATAACCCAAATACTTACTCTAAAGAGAATTCCCGAGAGTCTAAAGCCATTACCCTCACCTCCCTGATACTGATATGTAGAATCCATAATGATATCGAAATGCTACAAGTCTTGACACCATCCAATGTGAATTTCAGTTTCTAGCCAAATACACATCCTGAAGATTTTCAATTATCACATATAAACCTTGCATCCATAGAACCATTCTAGAGAGTCATTTACTCTTCTCAAACCTCAATTAGACCGACCAAACGTATCAGATGACCTGTGCTCCACTAGCACAGCAACACCGAAGGGAGTAACCCACACTCCTAAGAAATCGAGCAATCTCCTACTCCATGCACACTACATCCTACACAACTAACAACTCAATGATTCCATGATTCCCATATACCCATAGAATGAAATTCAACCCACATCCAGAAATTCCCTTACTCGAATTGTCCTCCATCTCAACCACCATAGGCATAACTGATTCACCAATTTACCTCAACCAAATCCACTACAACACATAATCGTGCAATTATCTCGTCGATAGCAGACTCCCCCACTTGGCTCAAGCCATAGATCAAAATGTACCATAACTCACAATGCCCACACTCTATTACTGTCACACTACTGAAGTGAGATTTAACTAAATCCTTCCCGGGCTCCTATAATGCAAACCATCTATTACTTCAAATTATATGCACTTCTCGTATCCACCATTACAATAGTCAGGCCAAATTCCACAAGTGATATAAACTCCAATTGCAACATATATCCATCACTGGAAGAAAAGGGAACTCGCCACAAAACAACATAAGGATCACACAACCTTAGGGCACTCCGCAGGAGAACCCCACATGCTTAGCCTCCAACTGATATCTCCCTATACTCATCCATTATCATAAAAATTACGCAATTACTTTATCTCCCCGATTCTGAACTCATAACCCAACATGAAGATCTACTTCACTCCATAACTAAACTACATGAGAGGTCCTTCACACACCCATAGCTCGAGGCCATACGTCAACTCAAAACAGAAGTCAAACATTGAATAGTCCTTGCTACATTTCCAGCAAATCATTCTTGTCACATTCAAACAACCTGAACACATCTCACCATCAAATCGTACTTTTCACATAGTCATCCAGTCACGAAATCCCACCACTAAGGACACAAATGGAGATATAAATCCCAAAAGCACGTGCTCACACCGTTGAAATCTCAGTACTCAAGCCACAGATAAAACCCAGCCTCAAGTCCTCCAGACTAGCCCATCATCAGTATGCACAAATCACATCTCGCACCTCAACCATGAAAGTCACAAGCCGCCGATGCACAATTGATACCGAGCGCTCATGTGCGCATATAAATGCGTGGAAGGAATTCAAAGAGTTACGCTTCAAGCTCAATCAATTTTGCACGATAAGGAAAGAAAGACGGGAAGTATATCCTCAATTTCCTATAGCCTCCCGAAGATAGGTATAGACGTCATCATAGCGATCCACAAGACTCTACAAGACACTTTCTCATGACTTATAGAACCTATGAACCTAGAGCTCTGATTCCAACTTGTCACAACCCAAAATCCGCTAGTCGTGATGGAACCTAACCCAACCCGCTAGGTAAGCCAACTAATGACTATCTAGTTTTAATAATCTTAATAAGTCAATTAAAAAAAATACTGATCTAACTCCATTACATTTCCCCAAGGATTGATAATACAAATCATGAGCTTCTACAGATAGAGTTTAACAAGCGAGAATGAAATAAATGCATAGTCTGCTTGAAAGTACATAAACAGAGTTTTATAACCTTAGGCTACCCCGAACAAAGGAGGCAGCTGTAACAGGGACACCGGTACATCTTCAAGTCCCGCAACCATCGAACACAACAATAAAAATAACCGACATCTGCACGCAATCTGTATAAGTGTAGTATCAGTGCAACCGACCCCATGTACTGAGTAAGTAACAAACCTAACCTTAGGTTGAAATTAGTGACGAGCTAACACTAGGTCGGGTCCAAAACCAGTATTCTACAATAGTTCACAACATCGTAATACAAATAATAAAAAAAGTATCTCAGAAGTAAAATGCTCAACCCGCTCACAGTTCCAGAAAATATGCATGTTTTCAAATACCTTAGTGAGAACTCCAATCTTTTGCCAAAATGTCGATATACATGTACCAAATTTTTTTTCAGCAATAGGTAAGATGTTTCATTTTCTTTACAACAACAATTATAAAATACCTCTCCGAGCCCACAAGTCAATGTGTATAATAAGTCATGGATGATGTGATGCTCTATATCATGAGAAAACATGAATCCATATGCCATGCGTGCATGCAAATACCTATATGTCATGTGTGCATGCAAATGCCATGTATCTCGACCACACACGTTTATAGTCGACTGCGCTCACTTGAGGTGTTCAGACTCCGGAGGGATCCTACAGCCTGGCGATACGCACAGACAGCTCACGTGCTGCACGAACAACTTACGCGCCATAATATCAATATCTGGATCCGCAAGGACAACTCACGTGTCATAATGTCAATATATGGATCCGCACGGACAACTCACGTGCTGCACAGACAACTCACGTGCTATGATATTAATAGATAACAATTGAGACTGAGATATGATATGAACGCATGAACATGACTGAGTACAAATATCAATGGAGTCTGTGAAATAACAGAAAGAAACGATCACTATGGGTCTCAATAGTATCGACATAAAGTCTAAACATGATATCTAGCATAATTGACAACTCAATTACTTTATCACATGGTAAAAACATAGTTATCAACAAAACAGGGCCACTATACCGGGACATGGGGAACCATAGGGTCGCATTTCACAAGGTGAACGCCCACACGGCCGTCACCTAGCATATGCGTCACCTCTATACCAATCATATAACACCTAATTCAGGGCTTCATACCCTCAACACTAAGCTTAGAAGAGTTACTTACCTTAACAACATAGAATCCTACTCCGAGATTCTCTCTCCCCTCAACTCGGTCTCCAAAAATTCCGAATCTACTCACAAGCCATACAATACCATCATTATATGCTAAAGAAACGAATTCCACAAGAAAGACTAAAAAATTAGGCTAAAAATATGAAATTAGCTCAAACCTGCCCCCCGAGTCCACGACTCAGAATCGGGTAAAAGTCATAAATTACTAACACCCATTCACTCACGAGTCTAACCATACTAGTTTCACTCAAATCCTACTTCGAATCGACTTTCAAATTCCAAAAAATTATTTTATGAAGTTTCTACAATTTTCCCCAGATTTCCACCTCAAAGTACTAATCAGATGATGAAATCATTGATATATTCATGTATATTAACCAAATCCGAGTTAGAATCACTTAACCCGCTGAATTTCTTTAAAAACCCACGTAAAGTCGCCACAAACCGAGCTCCCTAGGTCCAAAATATGAAATAATGCCCTAAACCCGGTTTATATAGTGCACCCTGTGATCTCCACTATGCGGTCCGTGAAAATCCAAGCTCCTGCGGTTGCGACCAAAAATACGCGGTCCACACCGCCTCCACCGCGGTCAAAAATACTGCCGCGGTCCGCGAATTCAAAGCAACAGAAGCATGCCTGAGTTTCGGTAATACTCGGACTCGCTCAAAACTCACCCCGAAACACACCTGAGGCCTTCGGAACCTCGACCAAAGGTACCATCAAGTATTAAAATACCCTACAAACTCAATCGAGCTCTGGAATCATATCAAACAATATCAAAAATATGAATCGCACACCAATTCAATCTTAATGGACTTGAAACCTCAAACTTCCGCATCCGATGCCGTAATCTGTCAAACCTCGTCCGAATAACCTCAAATTTTACACACACGTCCCAAATGAAACTACGAACCTACTCTCACTTTCGAAATTCCATTCCGACTCTGATATCAAAATTTTCCACTACCGACCGGAAATAGCCAAATTTCTAATTTCGCCAATTCAAGCCAAATTCTACCACGGACCTTCAAGTTACATTACAGACACGCTCCTAAGATCAAAATCACCTACTGGAGCTAACCGAACTATAAGAATCCAAATTCGAGATCAATTACTCAATAGTCAAAACTTGGTCAAACCTTTCAGATTTAAAGCTTTTTGCTGAGAATTATTCTTCCAAATAAATTCCAAATAACTTGAAAACCAAAATCAACGATTTACATAAGTCATAATACATCATGCAGAGTTACTTATGCCTTCAAACAACCGAGAAAAGTGTAAATTCCTCAAAACGACCTGTCAGATCGTTACAGAGAGTTGTTAAAAAAAACTCAAGTCTTTCACGTTCTTTATAAAACAAATGCTAATGCCAAACAAATTAAGACTTAAGAAGTGCAATCTATGCTATTTGAAATAGGGAAAATTTCACAATAGAACAACTGGGATTCATGCTTTTAAATTTTATAGCCCATATTTCAATTTACAATCAACTAGCCCAAAAATAATAGGCTAAAACTCAACATCCAACTCCAATAGGTTCTCAAAATTACTATTTAATTTTTAAAAAGGATTCCTCAATCATTTAAGTTAATATTTGAATCAGTAATTGTGACTCAAATATTAGTTCAACAAACAAAATCCATTTGGGTGGTGAAAATTAGATTTTTAACAAGCTTAAACATGTGGATTTAAATTCCGAATTTGATTTTGAGAGAAATTTGGAGTGGATGTTATTTAGACTTGTTACAAATAGTATAAGGAGGTTGTATATAAAATTTGAAGTCATTTCATGGAGATTTGGACTGGTTTTTAACAAGATTGCAACTGAATATCGTGAAAGAAGTTTGTCTACAGACGCTTGTATAGATGTGTATAAAAGTGTATAATAGTGTGTAAGATTTATTTATACACTCATATACACTATTATACAAGATTATACATACTTATACAAAAAAAAATGACTTCGTCTTCTTCCTTGCTTACTTTTCTTCTTTATTTTTAATATATTTTCAGTACCGTGATTTTTTTTCTTTCTGCAGCAACCATGGGAGCCGTCGAGGAGGTCTCCGATTTTCATGATTGGGTAGAAAAATTGTTGTTGATCGCTCTTATGGAAGAACATTCTTGGAAGTGCCTCTCGGCGAGGTTTGGTTGGAAAGTGAAAACCCATGGTAAGGTTTTTCTTTTTTCCTTTTATATTTCCTTTCTTTCTCTTTTTAAGCTTCTCTGATCCCTTTCATTTGTTAGGGTTTCCTGCTAGTGGGGTCTCTGCTGCTGCTGTATCTGCTTCGAAACTTTCTTTGGCCAAGGCCCAAGAAATCATTGTTAACTCCTCTTCATCAAAAAGGAAAGCAAGCGGGTCTCAGACCTTGGAGGATGAGGAAAAACGGGAGGAAGGTTTGCTGATTCAGAGGTCACGAAGAAGAAAAGTCGTGTCTGATGATGAATCCATTCCAGTTACTGATCCACCTTCCGTGCCTGAGTCAGAGCATTCCGCTCCTGAAGATGTAACTCCTTCCCCTGCTAATGAATCAATTGAACAACTGTTCCACCAAGGCTTTGGCACAGTTTCAGAGGAGGCATCTCTTGCTATTTTTCCTCCATATTCTCCAGTGGAACTTTCGTCTACTGCTCCTATTACTGTTTTTGCTTATATTGGCTCCTTCATCTATCCATACGTCCGTGCCTTCTATTGTTGAAGTAGGATCTTCCAGTAGTGGGGTGATGAAGCAAAAAATGATAGAGGTTCCTGAGGAAGGTAGCCTCTTAAAGAAATCAGGACAACGGATGCGTGGTTGAAACCCCTGATAGGCCCGGTTGAGAAGTCTAAGTTGGAAAGTCATTGCTCCTTAACTTGGATGAACGAGATTGTACACTCGTCCTTGAAGGTAGACTTTATATTATTCCCCCCCTTTTTTTATATCCTTTACCGTATCTAACTAATCCTTTTATGCAGATCAATCTTATTGGTATAGAATTAATGAAAATGATCGTTCATACGGAGCAATTAGCAAATGACTATCATACCGAGGATGATAACTGGAAGGAGCAGTTCAAGAGTCTTCAGCTTGATATGGAGTCAGTAGAGGAGGAGAAGTGTACCTTGGAGCAGCAGATAGAGTAATTACAACTAAATTGGCCATCTAGAAGGCTTCATCAAGTCAAGCAGGCAAGGATAAAAACATCCTGAAGTCTTCCTTTGCAGAGAAGCTTTCCCATGCTACTGAAGAGATAAGAAGTTTGAAGGCTTTGTTGGACCAGAATGAGGCTTATGCTGGTGAAATTGTGCAATCACTTACTCAGACTCAAGAAGACCTCCGTGAATCTTCAAACAAGATTCAATTTCTGGAAAGATCTCTTGCCCCTTTGCAGGATTCTTATGATGCTGTTGTGGTTGAAAGATATGAGCTGAGAGCTGATACTGAACAATGGGAGAAAGATTACGAGGCTCTTGAGGACTGTCGCGCCCCCTTTTTCCGAACTCCTTTCGGGGTCGGTCATGGGTTTTTGACATTATTGGGACAACTCATTTCTTTTTTGGAAAGGGGTATACATGATTGGAAGAGTCGCCACTTAACGAGTTAAGGTACATTAGGGCACCTATTTGGGGGTCATTGATTTGATAACCAGAGATGGGCTTGAAATTATTCTAAGGGGAAGGTGTTAGGCACCCCTCAGAATCCACAATTGTGGTTCCCTGCCAAACAACTTTGTGAATTTGTACAAGTATCAAATAGACAATTAATGTTTAAGAAAAGTAAATAGTTTTGAAAGATTCGCAGTCTAAGCACACATGTGTTACTAAGTTTGAAAATATTTAATAGCTAAGTAAAAGTTTTTGAAAGAGGTATAATCTAAACATGCATATGGAAGAGGTGATGTACTAGGTTTGTTTGTCATATGGATCACATCAGTACAATACCCGGTATGTCACTCCTTTAAGAGGGGCTACACGTGGTATTAGCGCAACGGTCATCATATCCATATCTACCCTTCCCACCCTGTAAAGGTAATTAAAGTGAATGTTGGTCAACGACCTCTATTGCGTGCTGTTACCCGTCCATTCCTAATAGTCTTGGAGGAGTTTAGGACTTCTACCTATAAGGGAAGTTCTAGGCAGACCCTTAGGTTCAAAGGCAAAATATTAAAGCGACAAATAAAACAGATAGAACTACAATTAGGGGGGAAAAATAGAAAGAGTAGAGAGAAGTCCCAAGTATACCTCCACAGATAAGGCAAATAGGCAGCACGACTCAAACACATTTAAGGTCAACATTTAGTTTCATAATCCTAAGGAATGATATCTAGGCGATTATAGAATATAAACAGATAGCATATTTGTTGTATAACCCAGAAAGGCCTAATCAGTTTTTCCTACTGATTTTAAAAGAACCTGTTGAGAATTAAGCAGTATACACAAAAGAAACAGATTCCCAGTTTTAAGCCATTTAATCAGCTAAGGCTTGCCTAGGTATGAGACAAAATAGCAGAATTAATTTAGAGAAAAGACTGTTTGGAATTACTATACCTAAGTGATGCGAGGCTAGAATTCATAGTTTAACATGTTATATGCCTTACAGTTTATGCGCATTAATGATAAAAATACACTTTTTATGTGCTTAATAGAGTTTATTTCNTAGTTGAGTGTTCTAACAGCTTGCTTGATACGTAAATTCCCTGTGGGATCGCCGCTTAGTCTTTTATTAGATATAGTTGAGCGTGATCAAATTTTGGCGCCGTTGCCGGGGAATTTTGGCGCCGTTGCCGGGGAATTAACGGTATTATCAAGTGTAGCTATAATTTTACATATTATTAGGTTTCAAGTTGAATTTTTTTTTGTATTTGATTTTTATTTTCTTTATTTTA
>MDKI01104073.1:0-105913 GCA_005239505.1 Nicotiana paniculata
TATATATATATATATATATATATATAGAGAGAGAGAGAGAGAGAGAGAGAGAGAGAGATATAGTGTATATATATACATATATATATATAGATATAGATATAGATGTAGTGTGTGTGTGTATATATATATATATATATATATAAAATCTATATAATTTACACGAAATTACCTTATATAAAAAAATTTAAAAAAAAATAGTCTAGGCCCACTTAGGCCCGGGTAGGCTCACATAGGCCCGGGACCGGCCCACTTAGCCCGATACCATTAGTTAGTGGTCCCGGTCCTGGGCCGGTTACTACAAAAAAGCTCGCGAAGCCCTTGCCCACTTAGGATCGACCCACGAAACCCGGGCCCACTTGGGATCGGCCCACGAGGCCCTTTTAGGCCTGGACCCGGGCCCACATTACACCCTTAGTTCAACAGGTTCATAATCAGTTACATGGCAAATTAAAGACTTTAATTGTGTGTATAAATAGGAGGAACCGTTAGCGTCCAGAATTGTGTCTCTTAGAAACGGTTGGGAAAATAAATGTGACTCTTCGCATATCCTTTTTTTAATTTTAAAAAAGACTGTTGGATTTTTTTAATAAAAAATAGAAGAAAAAGGAAAAAAAAAAAAAGGACAAAAAAGATAACCAACTTTGCAAGTCTAAAACATTGTTTACCCTTAAAATTGGATAACAATTAAATTTATAATGTAGTTTTAAGGATATGTGATTTCACTCAACACCAATTGATAAATATCAAGATAAATGACAGAATTGAATTATAACCAAAACAAACCAGTGTTCAAACAAAACTCATCCCTCAAGTCGAAGTACTCTCGAACTGATCGGTGCAAAAGCAGGTTAAAAATATAACAAGCTGATGAACAGTAATGTAAGTGAGAAAGAGAAACTATATTGCTTTGTTGTCTGTGAATGATGATTTACAAATTATTAGAACTCTACTTTATATAGTAGAGGAATTTTGTATACGGTCGATATTGGGGACTCCGATATCGAGGTCTCTGAAGCATGCCGAGCCCTACCTCGAGGGGGAGGGGAGTAGAAAATGAAGTTTGACCTCGAGGTGCATGCCTCGAGAGAACATATAGGGGAATCATCTCAGCATACCTCGAGACAGTATGAAAATCGACGACCGTCATGGAATGGCGGAAAATTCCCAAGGGCCCGTGGTTAGATATGACAAGGTCTGCAAGAATAGTACAAGTCCGTACTGAACCATTGTACGGCGGTACCAGTAGCATTCCCTTGTCATAATTAGACACGTACTATGTTGTTACTCCCCCTCCTATATAAAAGGGACCCCTATCATTTTGTAAAAAAGATGAATATTCAATACAATAGAACATTCTCTACTTCCCTTGGTTAAACGTGCTCAACAATTGCTCTACAGATTCGCTTCTCTTTACTTATTGTTCTCATTTATTGTTCTTCATTTATTGTTCATCATTAGCCGCAAAAGGCTATCCCCGCGGCCCCTAATATTATTGTTTCTTCATCGATTACTCGTTATTAATGGCCCTAGCTAGACCTCGAGGCCCCCTGTCCCAGCCAGCTCGAGGCCCAGCTTTGTATTAATATCGGTTTGCATATCTTACTTTTCTAACTCACACCTAGCACTTCCTACCTAATAACTAACATTAAGATAAATCACATATTTTTAGAACCACAAAATCAAGTATAATTGTTAATACCATTTTCAAGGTAAACAGTTTGGCGCCCACCGTGGGGCTAAAAATAATAGTGATTGTGTTAGTGCTGGTTTTCTGAAAACACAAGTTATTCTTCACACTTTTTCTTGTCCAAGAATCTTTGATTTCAGGTCAAAAATGTCTAACTCAGTGAATGCACATGAGAACAATGGCCCTGAGGCCTATGGAGAGAACAGTGCAGCGGCCCCAACCACCGATGTACCACCGCAAAATCCTAGGGTAGTACCAGCACCACTCCCCGCCAATGCAGCCTCTCGCGATGTTGTGCATATCGATGTAGGCTATGATACCAACGGAAGAGTGCGCGAAGTTGACCAACACGAAACGTAGAAAACTCCAGCTCGAGAAGAAAGAGAAGTTATCCTACAAGTCATTTTTGAGATGTTACAAGCGCAGCAAGTGGCTATTGCTCAGCTACAGAGCCAGCAAAAAACTCCAAGCACACCAGCACCGAAAACAGCTCCTCGAGTCGATCAGGTACCAAAAAGATCAAGTTACAATGGTTCAGTAGCAAACCCCGCTATTATGAAGATGCTCGAGGACCTCACCAAAAGAATTGAATCGGGAGAAAAGAAGAAAGAAGCTAATGACAAAAAAATGAAAACTTATAACTCGAGGGTCGATCAGATCCCGGGTGCACCCCCGATTCTGAAGGGGGTAGATTCGAAGAAGTTCGTGCAAAAATCATTTCCATCGAATGCGGCTCCGAAGCCCATTCTGAAGAAGTTTAGGATGCCCGATATCCCGAAGTATAACGGGACCACGGACCCCAATGAGCATATTACCACTTACACTTGTGATATAAAAGGGAACGACTTAAAGGATGACTAGATTGATTCGTCTTATTGAAAAGAATTGGATAAACACTGTCGAAGGGGGCCATGATGTGGTATCATAACCTACCCCCGAACTCGATAGATTCATTTGCCATGTTGGCAGACTCTTTTGTGAAGGCACATGCTGGTGCCATCAAGGTTTCTACAAGAAAGTCTGACGTCTTCAAAATTAAACAAAGGGAGAACGAGATGTTAAGGGAGTTCGTATCTCGCTTTCAGATGGAGCGAATGGAATTACCATCAGTCTCCGATGATTGGGCAGTGCAGGCCTTCACTCAGGGCTTGAACGACTTAAGCTTGATAGCTTCGAAGCAGATGAAACAAAATTTGATCGAATATCCTGCTATAATTTGGGTGGATGTCCACAACAGGTACCTATCCAAAATAAGGGTCGAGGACGACCAATTGGGAACCCCCTCGGGTTTAGTATATCCAAGCAGGCTTTTAGCAAAAGAACCAAGGAATGCGGGAAAGGAGCTGAGGCCAAACAGAGAAAGGTATCAACCGTATGCCGAAGACCGAAGGAACGCTTCAAGGCATAATATACCTCGAAATGATCGAAGAATGGACCAAGTCCAAAGCTCCTGGGGACTCATAAACAATGCAGGGTTCAATAGGCATTCGAGGCTAGTGGATGATGCACCTCGATTGACCGAGTACAATTTCAACGTCGACGCTTCAGGCATTGTGTCGTCCATAGGAAAGATCGGGGACACCAGGTGAACCAAGCCCATACAATCAAAGCCTTCCCAAAGGAACCCCAACTTAATGTGTAAATACCATGTCACTCGTGGGAATAAGACCGAGGACTGTAGAGAGCTTCGAGAAAAGGTAGCCTGATTTTTCAACGAAGGGCACCTTCGAGAGTTCCTCAGCAACCGGGCCAAAAGTCACTTTTGATAAAGAGATGCCAACAGAAAAAATGAACCAGAGGAGCCACAACATATCATTCACATGATCATTGGAGGGGTCGACGTCCCACAAGGTCCCATGTTCAAGCGAACAAAAGTATCCATCACGAGGGAAAGTCGGACTCGGGACTATATACCTGAGGATACCCTCCTATTTGACGAGGAAGACATCGAGGCCTTATCACAGCCTCATAACAAAGAATTGGTAATTTCTTTCCTTTTAAATAAGTTTCAAATTAAACGTATGCTCGTGGATCCAGGTATCTCCTCCAACATAATCAGGTTGAGGGTTGTGGAGCAGCTCAGGTTTCTCGACCAAATCGTGCCCGCCTCTCGAGTCCTGAATGGATTCAATATGGCAAGTGAGACAACGAAGGGGGAAATTATCCTCCCAGTCAACGTGGCCGGTACGATTCAAGATACCAAGTTCCATTCATCGAAAGTGATATGAGATACAACGCCCTACTAGGGAGGCCATGGATTCATAGTATGAGAGTGGTGCCATCAACTCCACATCAAATGATGAAGTTCCCTACAAAGGACGGTGTAAAAATGGTGTATGGAGAGCTGCGTGCAGCAAAGGAGATATTTGTTGTACATAACGTGGCACCAGCACCGACCCCTTCCACCTCGGAGAAGTCCAAAGACAAGCAGGTAGCCAAATAGCAACCGCAGTATGCACCAGAGGTTGAGCCCGAGGAAAGGGTGATCGGTGGGCAGTAGCTCAAGGGTGACGAAGTCAACAATTAAAGAACTTCAGCAAGCATCAGTCCGAGGGGACAGATAAAGCATGTATTCGAAAACAAGGTAACAAAATTTTCTCAAAAGACCCACTTTCTCAATTTCCCAACATCGATCGCTTGATCGATGCCATGGCCTGCCATTTAGATTGTTACCTTTATCGATGCTCATCCCGGGTACAATCAAATTCGAATAAACCTGGAGGACCAGAAAAAGACTTCGTCCATCATAAATTATGGTTCATTTTCTTATAATGTAACGCCCTTCGGGCTAAAGAACACGGAAGCCACATAAAAATGCTTAGATAAGGAGATTTTTCAAACACCAAATAGGTAAACCTATGGAATTTTAGGTTGATGGCATGCTAGCAAAGTCCCTGCGCGCAGAGGACCATTTGAATCCTTTGCAGGTAACGTTCGACATCCCCAAAGGATATAACATGAAGCACGATCCTTGGTGTCGATCTTTTCTCAAGTTTCATGGTGTCAGGCCGAAGAATCGAGAACAATCTCGATAATCAAAGTCACCGAGGGCTCAAGCCTCCGCTACTTCGAATTGGGGACTTAGTCCTGAGGAAAATCACTTTCCACGCTCGAAACCCGAACGAACGAATAAAGGGCCGCACCGCGTCCTCAAAAGTAACAGAAAAAAGGTCCTACGAACTTAATTCCATGGAAGGTAAATGACTGTCAAACAGCTGGAACATATTAACGCCCAAGTGCTACCATCGCTAAGGTATAACCGTCTCCTTTTTTCATTCATGCTTCATACTAACTCATTGCAGGTGTTCGATCGAGAGGAATCAAATCACCCTCCAGCTCGAAGACCTTGGGTTTTAAAGCATATGTTGCACTCTTTTTCCCTTAAATCGGGTTTTATCCCAAATGGGTTTCACCGGCAAGGTTTTTTACGAGGCAACATCTATATGCTACCTAAGGAAAACTCAAAAAGTATTCAAGGCTTCTTTCCAATCAACCTCGAATACTGGGGGCATCACCCTCGGAGGTTACTCTTTCGAAGAAAGCAAGTTATGCTGAAGAAGGCCTCGATAGATCAATGTTGTAATGGACCAAACGGTCAAACGAACCGTGTCCATATAGAATAGTCGAGCCCCCAAAGGAAAAAAGCATGTAAACACATATCAAGTAATCAAAGAAGCCTCTTTTCTCATCAAAACGCTTCGTGCCTCAAAGAAGTTTACTACTTTCACATAAGACGCTCCAGGGCCCAAAAACTCTCGAACACTCGGGGATTGTCATCGACAGTCAGCTCATCCAGCCGTCAAAAACTCGAATTCGTAAGACCTCAATGAAGCAACTTCAAGCTAGTAAGCCCTCCATGAGGCGACATCAAATTTATAAGACCTCAATGAGGCTACTTTAAGCTAGTAAGCCCTCCATGAGGCGACATCAAATTTATAAGACCTCAATGAGGCAAATTCGAGCTAGTAAGCCCTCCATGAGGCGACATCAAATTTATAAGACCTCAACAAGGAATACTCAAAATCGTAAGACCTTAGAAAAAAGGCATACCCCGATATTAAGTCTGAGGCTATATATTCGAACTTGTAAGACCCCTAAAAAGGCATACCCTCGAATATAGACGCCGAGGTCATCTCACTAGGGGACTAAAGGCTAAGGCCGAACATAAAGACTACGGTCATATCAAAAGGCTACGGCCGAATTAACACGGCTCGGGGACGTCCGACCGCCGCCATAAAACTAAAGGCCTTCAAAATAATTCGAAGATACTTCGAATAGAATCGGTTAAATAGGTTACCCTCGGCATAAGCAAAGGAGCTTCGACAACATCAGCTCCAAACAATGAAAAGGCTTTGAAATGAAAAGCCTTCAATGAAAAGGCTTCAAAAACAATCAGCCTTCGACAAAAAGGCTTCGAAACATCAGCCTTCGACAAAACCTCACAAGGTACTCAATTATCATCCCATATCGACTTATAATCGAGGTTCTTATTCGAGCTATCGAAGAGTCAGACGAACACAGAACATGCCAAGACATAACCAAAATTTTAAAAGTCTTTAGCCAAAATGAGGGAAAACAATAGCCATATTAGGGGTCGAATCAACCCAATATAAAGAGCCTAAGGGCCAATTTGTAAGACCTCAACGAGGCAACTTCAAGCTCATAAGACCTCGAGGTCACTTCAAGCTCGTAATACCTCACTGATGCGGCATCGAATCTGTAAGACCTCAACGAGGAATGCCCAAATTTACAAGACCTTAAAAGGCATAACCCCGAGCTTTGGGACCAAGGCCATAATATCGAACTTATAAGACCCCTAAAAGGGCATACCCTCGATATGAAGGCTGAGGTCATCTCGCTCGAAGATGAATCGTAAGACCTCGATGAGGCAAAATCAATCTTATAAGACCTCAATGACAATCATCAAAATTCAAACCATAAAAGCAGATACAAGGACAAGACGAAAGAAGTCTTTATATAAATGACGGTACAAAGGTACATTTACAACACTCCCACAGGGAGCCTTTTACCGAAAGAAGACCTAGTCTATCGTTACTATCGGGGACTTCTATTTTTCCCCCTCAAGGACTTTGCCTTCATCAACCCCCTCGAGACTAGCATCTTTGCCAGCTCCTTACTCTTCGTCATCAACACCGGCTTCATCGTCGGTAGAAAAGAGGAACTTGGCATTGATCTCGTTTACCTTAGCCTGATCTATCTCTTCCGAGATCAAATCCCCTATCATGAATCTCCTCGATGGTCTTCCTCCGGGATTTGCATCGGGCATACTCATTGCTTCTTCTCTCTCGATCGAAAGCCTCCCGCAACTTCATCCGAGCGTCAGTAGTGTCTTTTAAGTAGATAGCCTCCCTATTATCAGCCTTTACTTGGACCTCTTCAGCTTCAGCTCGAGCTTCTACTCGGCCTTCATCTTCAAGAGACCTGTTTCAAGATTAGCAATCCTGCTAGTCTTGACCGACTTTTTATCTCGAGCACTACGAAGTCGTATCTCGAGGGAGGAGACCTTAGCCAAAGTGTTCCTTTTGGCTGAAACATGAACATCTATCTGTACCTTCAACTCATTGCATTCAGAATTAACTTGGTTGAATTCACCTCGAAGGCGTTCCAGCGTCTCTGTATTTCTTTGCAACTGAGACACCGAAACGTTAGTTTCTGAAGATGGGAGAAGAAACCCGTATTCCGTCAAAATAGAGGTTACATGTTTCTCGAGGTTGCCTTCGTAATCATGACTTCAGTTCAACTCCGATCGAAGGTGTATCATCTCTCTTGCATTCTTATCATAAAGAAGCCTGAGAGATTTCCCCCCGTTCAAGGCTTTACGCAGCTTAGCCTCACATCGAAATAACTCATACTTGAGCTTATCGAAGGCCTATGAGAAAGAAGGTTCAGTTAAAAAGAAGAAAGTACAAAGTTGGAAAAGCTATAACGACTTCAAAACTCACCATAGAGAAGAGCCGCCGAGCTTCCTCGAAGGTCCATTTTGCATCTATTGGCTCGGTCTCATCGACCCCGGTAGAACAACTTGAGGCGTTCTAATTGGGCTGAGGCACGCCGAAGATCATTTCAATCGGGGTACTTCCCGATGTCCGAGAACCAGCTGCCAAATCAGGTAATGAAGGACCTTCGCCCCCCTCGAGCCCAATAGGTTCAACAGCCTCGGGAGGGCTCCTGGTTCGAGCCATCAATGTAAAATCATCCTCTACAGGCGCATTGATGTCCACGGAACGACCAATAGATATGAGATCTTCGTCAATGGCAACGCCCTCCTCATGCCCCCGGGCTGGTCCTGCTTCGCTATGAGAATCCTCGTCTTCCGAGGATCTTTTTCTATTATTATCCTTCCTACTCTCAGAAGTTGAAGGCCCTTCCTCCTCCTCGAAAGGGGACTGTCTCACCTCAGAAAACTCACCAATGCCTACAACAAGAAATTAGTGTACGTAAAGGAAAGTACTCCTTGAGAGAAGGACTACACAACACATACCATGATGTTTCTCTTCCCATCTTCCCTTCCACAAATCTCGCAACTTGCGTTCGTCGTAGGTCGAGGAAGCTGCCCATTTGCGAGCCCAATCTGCAAGATCGGGAACCTCAGTTGGAATCCACGGGACCGTTGCGGAGAAGAAAAAGAAGCATTCTTATGGAGTCTGGCTCCACCAAAAGCAAAAAATGATAAAGTACAGCATATTACTTACGTTTGAAATTCCATTTCTCGGGGAATGGCAGGAACTCCGCAGGAATGATGTCAGCTATCCGTGCTCGAACAAACCGACTCATCCACCCTCGATCCCTGTCCTCACCATCGCTGAAAATAAAGGGCTTGCTGGATCGGCGCCATAGTGTAATGAGACCTCGGTAATGAAGAGTCCGATACAACCTCATGAGGTGAATAAGAGTGAACTCGAGCTCGGCCTATCAGCAAAAAATCTCATCATCAGCACGATTTGCCAGAAAGACAGATGGATCTGAGCCAAGATAACTCGATACCTTTGACAAAACTCAAGCACGAGTCGGTCAACAAGACCCAACGTAAAAGGGTACGTGTACACGTTCAGAAACCCCTCGACGTGGGCCATAATATCCTCTTCCCGGGAGGGTATCTGCAGCATTACCTTCTCTCCCCATCCGTAGTATCTCCTCACATCCTCGAGGTATCTCTCTTCTATTGATCGAATGAACCTCGATGCATGTTCTCGATGGCTCGGGACGTCGAGAGGTTTCTCTATCGTGAATTCTTTCATCGAAGCGAAATAGTTCAAAATTAGCTTGCCTAACACCGGCGGTGTACCACCGGCAGGGCGGGAAGCAGAGGTGGGACTTCCCTTTTTCTTGTGAGTGGATTTGGGCATGGTAGCCATGATTCCTTCAAAACAAGAAAGAGAAGATGAAAATTCAGGTGAAAGCTTTGATCTGATGCGGCACTAGAACTAGCACAAAAGGGAACTCTATAGAGAAAGGAAGTTGCACAAAGCGGTAAATCCCTCAATGAAAGGAAAGCAAGTATATATAAGAAGAGCGGCGACTATTCATTAACTTTGATAGCCAATCAGCTCTGACAAAGAAATAATGGCTTTTGGGTAAATGTACCGACGAGGCCAGTTCGGTCACTTCACGGTCATGTCATAGGAATGACGTCACCGCACATTGTTTGAGGGATCGAGGAGTCTAATCGATTCCTTACCAACCCGAGCTAGGGAGGGTATGCGATTGAAATCAGAACAACCCGATCTCAAGGGTCTATGTTACTCCAAGACCATGCTCGAAGGAGTTAAATTCAAGTTCGAAGCTTGACTTTTGCATGAACACTAAAATGCAAAACTTTGAAGACATTAAACGAGAAAATCCTTTGCATTTCAAAAATATATTTACAAAAGTGCATTTACAAAACTCCCACGCGGAGCCCGCATACAAAAGAAGAAGGAGTAAAAAGAGAAAAGGTGGCCTAGTCTTCATCTTCACTACTCCCAGAGCCACTTGCAGAGCCCTCATCCGAAGTGGTCGAAGCTGCTGACTCCTCTTCCAAGGCCTTCGCTTCTTCGATCTCGGCAGAGAGACCGAAACCCTTGGCGTGCACTTCCTCAAAGAATGGCCTCTAGGTTTCTAATAGAGCATGTGCAAGGGCGCGAGCCAGTTTGAGCTCGGCCTCTCCAGATATCTCCCTGGATCGATTTTTTGCTGCAGCAACATCTTCCTGATACGAGAATATGAGTTCATCGGCTTCAGACTTGGTCGTGGTTAACGCGGCAGCCGACTCAGTATGAAGTGCCTTAAATTTGTGAGCCTCCTCTTTGGCGCCTTGAAGAAGACTTTGAGTCGAGGCCATCTCCTCCCGAAGAGTATCCCTATCTGAGGCCATGCTATCCTTGTGCCACTTCAGCTCAAAAATCTCGGCATCTTTGGCCGCAATCTCTTCTCGAAGCTGCCTCGCTAGGGCATCCTTTCGCTCAATCTGCAAGTGCCGAGTCAAGATAATAAATACCAAGTTATGAAAACAAAGCGCAAGCTCACAAATTCCAAACTACCTGCTCAACAAAGTTGGCTCGCTCCTGTAGCACTTCCTCCGAGCTCGCTCGAAGATTGTTCACCTCCTCCTTGTTTCGAGCGTATAAAGTGTTTAGCTCGTTCGAATTCGAAGTGAGCTTCTCAAATTCCTCCTCACAATGAGTCAGTTCAGCTCGTAACTTAGAGAAGTCTTGGTTGTATAGCAATATGACCTATAGCACGAAGGGAAGAAATTAGAAAAGCAAGGATCAAAACTCAAGGCGTAAAGGCAGTGTCAAGAATCACTTATTTTTGGAGTTTCGCAGCCTCCTCAAGAACGACTGGGGCATCGAGATCAGCATCCTCCTCAATACGGTAAAGAAATCTCCAAATGCATCATTCTCTCCTTTGGATGCCCCCACATCGGGAGTCTCCTTATTCTGGGCGTCCCGAATTTGCCTTGGGGAAAATGAGGGGCCTGATTGAAGATTTCCTATGGCATCAACCTCTATCGAGGCTTTCTCTCTCTCTCGAAGAGTCTTAGAGCTAGGTCCTCTGAATTCTCCAACCAAGTGCTCTTCGGCACAAGTTGTATCATGTTCAATGGTCGGCTCGGGGACTGCATCCAAACCCTCCTCGAGGGTCTTCTCAATTCGAGGTGGGACCATATCGGCCACCTCTGACTCGGAAGTCTTCTGCCCGGCAACCCTCGAAGCATCAGCGCTTTGTTCTGCCCTAAGTGTCAGTAAGCAGCCATCATTGCCCTCATTTTCAGCATGAAGACTCTCAACAACTGACGAGGTTAGGACCGTTGCATCGGCCCTAGGCTTTCAGCCTTAGTTCTCTTTGGATTCAGGGACTCCGCTTGCGTCTCCCTCTTTCTTTTGGCGGGTTTTTGGGTCTCCTCTTCGCCAAGAGGAGGCAGTCTCGTTGAAACGATTTCCCCGAGGCATACACAAGCATGAAATATCAAACATGCCGCCAGTAAATCTATTTATAAGGAATTTAGGAGTGACAATGATGAGGGTGTACCATGATTTTTGGCCTCCCATCGAGTCTTGGCCAAATCACGCCAAACGTGATTTTCATATGAGGAGGTGGAGTCTAAGAGTTTAACCCAGCCTAGGAGGTCCTTGACCGCACCTGGAAACCACACTGTGGCTACGTAACCAGAAGACAATAAATTCAAAAAATAAAGGAATTAGTTCAAAAGGGAAAAAACATTCAGATGATAGAACATACTCGGTGTAACGACACTTACGTCTCATGTTCCATTCCTTAGGAAACAGAATCTTCTCTGAAGGGATAAGGTATGAATTCTGGACTCGGACGAAGCGGCTCATCCACCCCTGGTCTTTATCTTCGTCGATGCTGGAAAAAAATGCTTTGGTAGATCGGCGCTACAGTTTGACTAGGCCCCCTCGATAAAGACGAGGGCTATACAATCTAATCAGATGATCAAGGGTGAAAGACATCCCCTCAACCATGTTCGAGAAATATCTAATCAAATAGAAGATTTCCCAAAAATTGGGGTAAATTTGACCAAGTGTCACTCGATATTTCGACAAAAATCAAGGATCACCGGGTCTATCGGTAGAGAAGAAGAATCTACAGGACCTAAGGTAAAGGGATACATATATAAACTGAGGAAACCAGTTGTGTGTAGTTATGTCCTCTTCCAATGAAGGGATATCTACTTGTACCACCTCCCCCAGTGGCAATCTATTTTCACCTTCCCTATGTCTAATATACCGAGACATTGGCTCGTATGGGCCCGGTACTGAGGAAGTTTTATCAATTTTAAAATCGGAGGACTTCTCGAAAGCCCAGGAATACACTCCTCAATACGGGGAGGTGCAACGGTTTTGCTCTTAGATGAGCGTGACGAGGAAGGGGATTTCTCTTTTTGAGGGACTGTTTTAGAAGTTTTTTCCATGGTTGTGATAAAATTTAAAAGTAAATAGAGAGAACTGATGCAGAGATAAACACAGAAAGAGGTTGAAAGCGGAATGTTATTGATGAAGATTAAAAGGTTTGAAGATGTTGTAAAAGTGTATAAGGCAAAGAATTGAATTATTTATAGGAGCCATCCAAGCATGTTGAAGGAGTTGAAAGGGCGACCAATGACGGTTCATGGGCTTTTTGAGAACCGTGTTGACAAGACCTATGTACAACCTTTCTTCCACGGCATTTAATAATCTCACGTGGATGACGTCATAACGAGGGTATCGAAGAGGCAAGAATAAAAAATCGTTTCTTATCATTTCATTCTAAGAAACGCGAGGACTATCTGTATACGGTCGATATCGAGGTCTCCGAAGCATGCCGAGCCCGACCTCGAGGGGGGAAAAGTAGAAAATGAAGTTTGACCTCGAGGTGCATGCCTCGAGAGAACATATCGGGCAATCATCTCAGCATACCTCGAGACAGTATGAAGATCGATGATCGTCATAGAAAGGCGAAAAATTCCCAAGGTCCCGTGGTTAGAGCTGACAAGGTCTGCAAGAATAGTACGAGTCCGTACTGAATCATTGTACGACTCTACCAGTAGCATTCCCTTGTCATAAATAGACATGTACTATGTTGGGACCCCCCCCTATATAAAGGGGACCCCTATGATTTTGTAAGAAAGATGAATATTCAATACAATAGAACATTCTCTGCGTCCCTTGCTTAAATGTGCTCTATAGATTCACTGCTATTTACTTATTATCTTCATTTATTGTCCATCATTCGCCGCAAAAGTCTATCCCCAAATCCCCCAATATTATTGTTTCTTCATCGATTACTCATTATTAACGACCCTAGCTAGACCTCGAGGCCCCATGTCCCAGCCAGCTTAAGGCCCAGCTCTGTGTTAACATCGGTTTGCATATCTTAGTTTTCTAACTCACACTTAGAACTTCCTATATAATAACTAGCATTAAGATAAATCACATATTTTTAGAACCACAAAATCAAGTATAATTGTTAATACCATTTTCAAGGTAAACAAATTCCATTTATGGTATAACTCTAATTACAGAAGAAAATCCCATGATTTAGCTGATTAACCATTTCTGATTTGATCCGTTCCGAGATTCATGCCATGATCCTCGACTAATTACGGAGATTTCGCCTTTCTGTTAATGTACTATCTTCGATCTTACTCGATGTTTGTTTCATTTGGCTCCGATTGCTACTAGCCTCGATCTTGATAGGTACCTCGATTTCGTACCCGGTACATTATCCTCGTGTTTTAGACTGTTCCGTGATAAAGCTATCATTCGATGCAACCTCCCGGTCTCGATCAAATACTAAAGATTGGGTGGGTCCGGTTTTAACCGTATACAGATAGTCCCCTCATTTTTTGGAATGTAATGATAAGAAATGAATTGAGCCTTCGATTTTTCACCTCGGCATGTCATGACGTCATCCCCATGACATAATAGGCGGACGTGACCAAAACGTTCTGTCAGTACAGTCCCAAAATCACCAATGCACGTCAGTTGGTGGTTGGCCATTAGGGCCTTTGAACCGTCTCCATGAATCCCATAAATAGGGCATCTTCACCTTGATTCTAGGGGTGTTTATCGAGTGGATCGGGCGGATAATTACACTTAGTGGTTCGACTTAACGGTTATAAATGTAGTAATCCACTAGTCATCCAATAAGTCAACGAGCAGATTGGTATCGAATTAACAATTATCGGGCGGTTATCGGGCGGCTTATCAGCTAAACCAAATTAAAAAAAATTGAACAATCATTCGATCAATACCAAGACTACACATTGCCATACACATATTAACCAACAGATATTCCTTTTGTCCTTATATTCTCACACCTTCACTTTATAGTTTATACACCCAAATACATGCATGATGCATAACACATGCGCATTCTGGGAATTCTCAATTATACATACATCCCATTTCATCAATACCAAGACTACACACACTTTGATATACATATTAACAAAATTTGTAAAACTAGAAAAGCACATTAGTTCAGTAATCAATTGAGAATTAGGAAATAAAAAATAGAGATTTAGCCATTTAGAGTTTCAATGGTACTTTATATACATAGGGATAAAAATATAAGTATCAAAATTCTTAACGGATTAACGGTTTACCCAATAAGAAAATTGAGTAATCTGCCCCCAAACCGTTAAGACGTTAATTAAAAAATCTCAATCCGTTCCCCATCCATTATCCTGATAATCCGATAATAATAAACCAATAAGCGATCGGTTTGGTTCGATTTATGGTTTCGGTTTGGTTTTAGACAGTGCTACTTGATTCAAATTTTACTTTCACTTTCTTCTAATGTCCAAAGCTTTTACGTCTCCCAAGTTCTTTCCTTCTACAAATCTTCAAGTTCTGCTGCTAATCTTTTCTCAAAAATCAAGTCTTACTACCTTCTTCTTTCTTTGAACTTATACAACAAATGGAAAGAACATAAAAAATGGTACCACAAAAGGAAGGTTCTTCTTTGTCACAGTCGGCCGGTGATAAAACTCTGGTGGAACCGCGCTCAGAGGAGTGTTCCCGGCGGGTGCGTCCTTACTTCTGATTTTAAGATCGAGAGATCTTCCTCGATACCTGGTCAGTGCGAGCCAGTATCGAGGTATATATGCTCGATAACTGAGGGGTACCTCGAGCAGGTAAATAAAGATTGCAACTGGGGGAATAAAAAGGTGGTGATCCCTTCTCCCGAAGAGGACATAAATACCCATGTGGAGGGGTTTCTAAGTGTTTACACTTACCCTTTCACATTGGGCCCCCTTGACCCCGGCATTTTCGACTTGTGTCGTCAATATCAAATAAACCTAGGCCAAATCCATCCTTCCTTTTGGCGAATAGTCATCCTGCTCTAATTTTTCTCGAGCAAGGTCGAGGGGATGTCTTTCACCCTCGACCACCTCATTAGACTGCACAGCCTCTGCCTCTGTCGAGGCGGGTTGATTAAACTCCAGTGTCGATCTACCAAGGTGTTGTTCTCGAGCATCGACGAGGAAAAAGATCGAGGCTGAATGGGCAGGTTCGTTTGGGTGAAGACCTCCGACCTAATCCCGGCAGAGAAGAGGCCATTTCCTGAGAAATGGAACATGAAGCGTAAGTATTATCTCACTGCTAATTTCCATGCATTATTTCATTCCTTTGCTTTTTCTCATTAACGTCTTCTTTCATGATGTAATGGTTGCTTGGATGCCTCGTGCGATCCCCGACCTCGAGAGTTGGGTTGGGAACTTACCTCGATCTCCACATACGCCGAGCGTTATTGGCGCGATCTAGAAAAAGACCGATGGGAGGACAAGAATCATGGTATTCCCTCCCTTTCATATATTTGATTATTTGATTCAAGTGCCTTTTCTCTGCTTATTCAATTTTTATCGTGTGCAGGCCTGGACAAAGATGCGGTCATGAGGCCCCCGACTGACGAGGAAGAGACTCCGGCCCCGATTTCGAAACCGGCAAAGGATAATAAGAGGAAGAGGACCTCGACCTCTAGGGTCCCAAAGCCCAGAAAAAACCATGTTCATAAGCCAAAGACGAACACTAATGCACTCCCTGTGGATGTACTTCAAAAAATAAGAGAGGAAGAAGAAGAAGAAGAAGAAGAAGAAGAAGAAGAAGAAAAATGAAGCTCCGTACTGGTAGCCCGAGTGAAGAAAACCATCGAGGCCCCAAAGGCCGCTGAATCGGTGGTGGTTGATGATGTCCTGCCTCGAACTGAGGTGGTCATGGACAAGGATCCGAGCACAGTACCCGAGTCGTCTGAGATCGAGGCTACCCCCAACGAAGTGAACAAACGACAGGCATGTCTGAGGGGACTAGTCTCGAAACCCCTCGACTTGAAAAGAATGCCCCAAGTGACTCACATGGTGCAATAGTAATCGAGGACTCGCCTACTCTCCCCGCCTTTTCAGAAGAAGCAATTCGAGATGCTCAATTAAGGACCCTCGAGGTAGACGGAGTCCCCGGAGGGGAGGATCCCTTCCAAGATTATTTATCGGGTCGAAGATGTTTCTGACCTGAACGACGCATCCAGCCTCTTCGATGAGGCTCAATGAATCCTGAACCAGGTAAGTCTTAGTTCCTTTGTTGAGGTTGTATTCCTCCATCTTCTGTCTAACTTCCTTTCTTTTCCATTTAGGCACTCTCACTTCATCGGGAGGCTTTTTCCAAGTCCCGAGCTGAGCAGAGCCAATGTGAGGCCGACCTCCAAAGGCTTTCGGAGGAAATAATTCCCTCAAACTTCTCTACGGACAAAAATATGAGGAGATCAAGGACCTCCGAGCCTAATTGGCTAAGGCTTACAAGGATCAGACCGACCTGATTGAGCAGGTAATGACACTCTTAAAAGCTCATTGGCTTTATTCAGAAAAGGAAGCTAATATTTCAATATCACAGTTGCATCAAAAGATCGAGAGGATTGAGTAGTTCCGCGAGGAGATCATATGATAAAGGCAGAGTCCTACGGGTGGAAAGAAGGCATGGACCGCCTTGCTGCAGAAAAAGAGGCTGCTCGAGCCCAATTATCATCGGTCGAAAGCCAGCTTCGAGGCATGAAGGAGAAAATCTCATCTCAGTCAAAGAAGATAGAGGAGCTCGAGGCTCGGTTGGCTTCCGAACTCGCGAAGGCCAAATTTGAGGCCGAAAAGGCAAAGACCGGGGCTGAGGCGATCGTGGCCGTCTACCGGGACGATGCTGAAGCCTCTCAAGTCCAAGCGAGAGAGGTCGCCGAGACTGCTCAAAATTAAGCACATTGGGTTGTTGAACTTTCCAAATGTCAATCTCGGAGGGAAACCCTCGAGGAGATCCACGCTCGAGGTTTTGATCTTACCGATGAGATAACAAAGGAAAAAGAGCATGAAGTTGATGCTATTGAGTTGGCCTCTACTGACGATGATAATGATGATGTCATCAAGATTGGGTCCGAAGATGGGGAGGACCTCGATGAAGAAGCTGCCCCGAGAACAATTAGGAGCCTTTGTATTTTTTCTTCTTTTTCCTTTTGTGTATGACCTTGATCGGTCCTTTGTAAACATCTTCATATATATATATATATATATCTTTCTCTTTGTTTTTATCTCGACTTTTGCCTTGTAAAAATTCTTATGAAGATTTTGATTCACTTAAGCCTTGTGAATATTTTGATTCACTCATGCCTTGTGAAAATTTTGTTCGTAAATTCGAATCTTAGGTGACTTGATCAAAGTTAGACTAATGTGGTCTCTGTAGTCGAGTGAGTACTTGTTCAAACTCGAGGTAGGGTGACCCTTAGGTCTTATGTTTCGCCCCCAAACCAAGGAGCACGACCGGCGCTCAACCGAGTAAACCCGATTGAGCAAGCCTGTTAGATGTCATTCTACCCAAATTCATCTTTGAATAAAGAGGAGATGTTCTCCATTAATCATACTCTGAAAATATTTCATTAACAACTTCCATTTTGTTTCCATTAGCTGTTTCAACCATAATATCCAAAATATTATAGTTTTTATAGATATGATGAAAAACATGTTTGCCAAATACCAATATTTCTAATTCAATTACCAATTTTCAAACACCACCCACAACTTGTCTACGGAGCCTCTAAATACAACTGAAGAGTAATATAGAAATACCGGCAACAAGGCTCAGGCTATACCTCAAAATACAAAGTACATGATAAACAAATGATACATGAACCCGAAATAAAGTGGGGCTCACCAAGTTGGCTGAAAAGAGAATGTGCCATTAGCTTCGACCAAAACTGTCTGCTATGGAACCACCTACATCCATTTAAATATGTAGCGCCCCCGACAAAAGGGACGTTAGTACTGTCGAATAGTACTAGTATGTATAGCTAAAAGTCCTCTTTCAAAATTGAATAACCATAGAAGAAAAGGAAAGTCATAGAAACAACAAGTCACAATCAATAATATCCAAACGCCCAATTGAAACACAATAATTTTCAAAATATGAAAGTAATACATATTTTTAGTTGGGATATCTTTAATACCGATAATACCACAATTCACGATACCACTATCCACGATACCACTGTTCACAATGCCACTATTCACAATGCCATAGTACTCTTGGCACGGAGTTCGATCATGACCCGACCGGCTAGGTCATATCATTGGATACATTCTCTACAATCTCAATTCCCGTTTCAATTTCGGTTTCAATTTCCAGCACAATACCACCATGTGTGCGGCATGGCGTCCTATCACGGCCCGGTCGGCTAGGATGTCTCACTCAAAACATTACCATTTTCCACCAATCATCTCGTTTCATATTTTCCTCACATATTTCAATTTCTTCGGTACTAGTGGCCACAATTGTTACATCACACTTGGAACTTGGCCACATTTCATAATTCGAGTTCTTTTCCCACATTTCACATTATTATCATTTTCATCAAACAAGCCTTTCAATTCAAGATATTAAGTATATACGGGAGAAATTATGAATCCTGGGCATATAGAGGCTTTCACATACATTTTCATAACAATCTTTATTCAACTCGACTTTAAATCTAGGCATTTTAACACATATTCCATATCATTAACACATCCTCTAGTGACGAGATAGCCTAATGGGAGCATTGAGATACATATTGCATATAAATTCTTACCACGTACACAAGCACATTTGGAGTAGCATTTTCTACATCAATCAATGTTGGAACTTACACCAATTTCGTGGACACCAAGGGGGTAAGAAGAGGGGGGTTTTAGCCATGCATACCTCAATAGAGCTTTTAGGAAAATTCTTCTTTTAGAAGTCATTTTAAAATAGTTGAGTCGAGGCTTATTTCATAATTTGTTTCACATTTTCTCATTTTATTGGCATCACTAATCACAATCATAACTTAAGTTCTCGGCACGTTATCCACACTCTGTTTCCCCAGTTCATTTAATTCATTTTCAAACATATTTATAGTTTATCAACAACTAGACACACTCAATCAAGACATTTAGTACACATAAGAGCAATTAAGAGTATTAAGCATATCGAGTTTTCCTCACCTAATTGGTACACTAGTTTTCATTTAATATACAACTCAAAGCCATACCATTTCAATAATCAACCCATACTTTAAACATCTATCTTTCAATATAATACTCATTCGGAATAATCAAGTTTATGAGTTTATAGGGGATAACCCAGAACGTAGAAATTAGGAATTTTGATCCGATCATACTTAAACTTATGGAAGCATTATGGAATTTAATTCCAAAGAGAAAGTTTAGCCAACATACCTTGTTTGATCTTTCCTTAAGTTACTACAACGCACCGACACTTCTAGCAATAAAAATATGTAGGAAGATAGCAAAAATCAATTATAATAGGAAGGATTTCCATGGTGTAACTCTCCCAGGAATTTTGTCAAACACCTATCCTGAAAAATAGACTACAAGGATCTAAAATTGTAATCCCTTCCTCCTTCAATAAATGTCAACAAGAAACTACCATAATGGTTCATTAATCCCCTCATACAACAACTTAGTGTCACATGCATGGCCTATCCCAACCCCACAATATGTATTTGAACTCATAACCTCTTATATGAAATCTTAGAAGTAGGACTTACTCGGAAAGATGGTGAGCTAGAGATTCGCTTCCTTGATTCTTGAGAATTTGTGCAAGATTGGATGATTAGGATGTTTGGTTCCTCATTCCCTCTCTAAAGTGCTCTCACCTCTCTCTAGATTCACTAGAGTATAGCACCAAATAAAACTCCAAAGCTTATTTATCAAAATGGGGTCGGGTTATGAAAATAGGAAAAAGAAGCCTCAAAATCAGGTTTGCGGTCACAGAATGGACCCAAAACAGGTATGGGGTCACATAATGGATCACGAAATTGGTGCCCAGAACTGGGCTTCACTGGACAGGTTTGCGACCATTTTGCGATCGCATAACCACTTCTACGGTCGCAGAATGGTCGCAGAATGGCTGCAAAATTTCATTATGCCAGTCTTTGGTAATTTTATCATAACTTTTTGTAGGATTGTCCAAATGATGAACGGTTTGAAGAGACTAGAATATATTTCATTTTATAGGTTGTTTATCACATAAAACCATATATATATATATATATATATATGTAGATATGCTCGTCCAAAGTTTGGACTTGTGCGTACTTGTTTGGAATTTTAGCCTATTATGTAATTTTCCAACTTGACTTAGACTTAGGCCTCTCCTTATACCCCACATTACTTATGATATGACTTATACACTTATTACCATATCCAATTGATATCCATCATATTAATTAGCACATAAAATATTATAGTTAGCCTACCTGGCACCACAAAATCTTAAATTACTTAGCGAAATTTTCCAGGGCCTTACATTCTCCCCTGCTTAGGATCATTCATCCTCGAATAAGAAGTAGATTTCGCTACAAACACTTAAAATATATATCTCTTTTCTCACCTACCTCAAGTCCCTAAATTTTGACTAACTCCCAAATTTTTCAGAAATTTCGGCAGCGTCTGCTTTGTGACTAGGCCTATCCACCTGCTAGAGAACCACCAAAACCATCCTAACAACACATCCACAACTCGACAAAGCACCATAATGTATATATCAATAACACGAATCTCAGCATTACAAGCACTACATTATCATAATGATACCTGGACATGGACTGCACATTTTAAATCATAACACCTATAAGATACCTTTCAAATCAAAACCAATTGTTATACAATCAAGTGAAAATATTTTCTTTCCACGACACTTTCGGCCTTCAAGGTGGCCTCCTCGACTTACAGACTTTGCCATAACACATTCACAGAAACAACCTCAACTCCCAAACTTATCTAACAAGGATGACAAATAGATACCCCGTGTAGGCCAACTATCCATTAACTTCACCTTCAGTAGTTTTCACGGGAATTATACACAAAGTATCTCCAACTACCTTCGTAGACATAGGCACATGAAAACATAGGGTATATGGGGAACAGTGAAGGGAAGACATCATACTCATAGTGCGGCCTAATGTGAACCATGTATCTGGTCCTGAGATCTAAAAGAAGTGGGTCTTTCTAGACAGGAGATACATGAGAGGCATGATCGGGAGGATGAAGACGCTAGCATCAGTTATTCTTGAGAGGCGACAAGTTATGCAAGGGATAGTAACAATTGTTCCTTTACATATATGCCTTGCCCGACAATTGTAAGCTCTAAGGAGAAGTGGTCAAGTACGTTACACCGGTTTTCTCCTTAAGTGTAAGGAAAATAAGTTTAGCTCAAAATGGGAAGATTCTTTCAACATGGATGTGATAGTGATTTCAAGAGAAAAAACATGAAGTTGAATTACACTATTAACATTAACTTACACAAGGAATCTATACCACAAGCCCATGAGGATGAAAAAGAAGTTAAACACTTATGAGACTATCATAATTCAAACAGCTTAACCCTTCCCGAAACAGCTTAACCCTTCCCGATAATTGATCGTATATGAGATAACTAAATATACGACAACTTGTCTTCCAAATCAATATGCTCATGATATGTGCAAAAATCTGAAAGTATCTAATCTCAACCTTTCACGAGTGAAACCACATAGCTAGGACATATTAATATTGGGATGAAATCATGTATTGGTTAGAGGGGTTCTAATGGTTAACATGATGCTCCGGGGAGAAAGACAAATAAAACTCATATCCACCCAGGGAGCTGGAATGCCAAGGATAGAAAAACTCCCCGCGCATGACGATGACATAGTCAATGATTCTAGAAGTCGAGTGTGTAAAGACAACGGAACCCAATGAGACAGTATAAAATAATCATGGAAGGTTTGCAGATGTTCATAATGAGTTATCCATGGATTTTGACTTGAGAAGTACCCAGATGCTAATGAAAGAGAGGAAAACATGAGAAGTAGGTCTTGTGATATGGTAACCACCAAAGGTGCATTTGGTCTTTACGGAGAGCCTATTAAGGGTCCTTATGAGAAAAGAAGTGTTATAGTGACACATAAAAAGGACATGTTCTCTCATGGTTATTGAACAAGTGTTAGGAAACTAGCACAATGAATTCACTAACTAAGGAACACAATTAACACATGTTGTGGAGGTATAAAGAGAAAATAAACATTTGTTATGAGCTGGACATGCTTCTACTATACTAACTCCCAAACTGCAATACAAGACCACACCACGGGCAACTAGGAACAAAGTGAGCTACTTACTGCGGGATGTCCCAAGTGGACACGAAAGTTATACTAAGATGGCGACACAAGATCTTCCTATGACGGAGATATGAGGATCTCAATTTTCAGAGAGACTTTATGCACCCGGTGACCATTTCGATTGACATGCACTCATGTGATAGGTGCTGAGGTATGCTCTTATATTACTAGACAATGAGAAGGTTTCATGATGATACTCGCAAGAGAGTAGAGTGATTGTTAAAAACATATAAGCCATATACACCAGCGAGAAAAAGAGTGACTAGAGAAGGATCGCAACACTGGGATGCTTTACTTGGAACTTGACACCACATAGGTAAACTTTACGATGGTGCATGCATAGGCACACATGAGCAGATGTTGTCCATTTAAATAAAATAATTTTGTAAGAAATTTATCAGGTATAGTCCCTTGTTGAGAATTTAGGAAATCGAGTGGGAAGTATTAATCCTAGAGTTATAACTCAATTCAAGGACATAATTATAGATCTCAATCCCATAAGAGGTTGTAAGTAAGAGAATTTTGTATAGAGTAGATTCATAAATAATGTGTCTCGTTCAAAGAATAGGTACATGAAATGTTTTGCGATTCAACATCTTGTTAAGACTGGGTTTATGAGAACTCTTCAATATGGGTGCACATATACAACAAGGAAAAATCGTGCGGTGTTCATAACAATATAGCAAGGAGTGACTTACTTGGTAACTTTACATTGACGGGGCAGTGCCTTAACTGATGCCCCCTGACTCCACATCTGTAACATGCATTGGTTCCATACTGACATACCACATGATGTGGTGGTGCAGTGGTATTAATAGGAACAAGGGTACTCCCTTAGCAACAAGTTCTACCAATCCCTCCATTGCTCGATACATTCTCCTAACAAACTCTTAGGCAATCTCTCTCAGATTCAATGGTGGGGTCATTCCCTCCTTACTGCTTCAAACTCATGGATTATGGTATCAAGATTACTCATCTTGAGAATAATACATAGAGAGGAAATTAGCTCCCTATCTTGAGCTCTACCGCATGATCTGGAGTATCAAAGAAGGGTGAAATTCCTAAATGTCCAAGTAGCCTCCTTATAGATGTGGTCGACAACACACCAATAAGAAGGATTCTACTAGACACGGCTCCGAGACATCCTACGACACTTTAAAACCTTAGGCTCTGATACCAAGTTTGTCACGGCCCAAAACTGAGGAGCACGACCGGCGCTCAACAAAGTAAACCCGATTGAGCAAGCCTGTTAGATTTCATTCTACCCAAATTCATCTTTGAATAAAGAGGAAATGTACTCCATTAATCATACTCTGAAAGTATTTCATTAACAACTTCCATTTTGTTTCACTTAGCAGTTTCAACCATAATATACAAAATATTACAATTTTTATAGATATGATGAAAAACATGTTTTCTAAATATCGATATTTCTAATTCAATGCCCAATATCAAACACCACCAACAACCTGTCTACGGAGCCTCTAAATAAAACTGAAGAGTAATATGAAAATGCCGACAACAAGACTACGCATATACCTCAAAATAAAAAGTGCATGATAAACAAATGATACAAGACCCCGAAATGAAGTGGGGATCTCCAAGTTAGCTGAAAAGAGGATGTGCCACTAGCTGCGATAAACATTGTCTTCTATGGAAACACCTACATCCATTTAAAGATGTAGCGCCCCTAGTAAAAGGAACGTTAGTACTGTCGAATAGTACGAGTATGTATAGCTAAAAGTTCTCTTTCAAAATAGAATAACCATATAAGAAAAGGAAATCCATAGAAACAACAAGTCACAATCAATAATATCCAAATGTCCAATTGAAACACAATACTTTTCAAAATACAAAAGTAATACATATATTTAGTTGGGATATCTTTGGTACCGATAATACCACAATTCACGATACCATTGTCCACGATACCACTGTTCACAATGCCACTAATCACAATGCCACCGTACTCTTGACACGAAGTCCGATCACGACCCGACCGGCTAGGTCATCTCATTGGAGACATTCTCTACAATCTCAATTCCCATTTCAATTTCGATTTCAATTTCCAGCACAATACCACCATGTGTGCGGCATGGCATCCGATCACGGCCCAATCGGCTAGGATTTCTCACTCAATACATTACCACTTTCCATCAACCATCTCGTTTCATATTTTCCTCACGTATTTTAATTTTTTCGGCACTAGTGGCCACAATCGTTACATCACACTTGGCACTTGGTTGCATTTCATAATTTGTGTTCTTTTCCCACATTTCACATTATTATCATTTTCGTCAAACAAGCCTTTAAATTCAAGATATTAAGTACACATGGGAGAAATTATTAATCATGGGCATATAGAGGCTTTCACATATATTGGCATAACAATCTTTATTCAACTCGACTTGAAATCTAGGCATTTTAACACATATTCCATATCATTAACACATCCTCAAGTGACGAGATAGCCTAATGGGAGCATTGAAATACATATTGCATATAAATTCTTACCACGTACACAAGCACATTTGGAGTACCATTTTCTACATCAATCAATGTTGGAACTTACACCAATTTCGTGGACACCAAGGGGGTTCAATTTCTAAGAAGAGGGGGGTTTTAGCCATACATACCTCAATAGAGATTTTAAGCAAATTCTACCTTTAGAAGTCATTTTTAAAACAGTTAAGTCGAGGTTCATTTCATAATCTGTTTCAAATTTTCTCTTATATGAAATCTTAGAAGTCGGACTTACCCGGAAAGATAGTGAGCTAGAGATTAGCTTCCTTGATTCTTGAGAATTTATGCAAGATTGGATGATTAGGATGTTAGGTTCCTCATTCCCTCTCTAAAATACTCTCACCTCTCTCTAGATTCACTAGAGTATATCCCCAAGTAAATCCCCAAAGCCTATTTATCAAAATGGGGTCGGGTTATGAAAATAGGAAAAGAAGCCTCCAAAATCGGGTCTACGGTCGCAGAATGGACTGCAGAATAGGTATGGGGGTCGCAGAATGGATCACAAAATTGGTTTCCAGAACTGGGTTTCACTGGATAGGTTTGCGACCATTTTGCGGTCATATAACCACTTTTGCGGTCGCAGAATGGCCGCAGAATTACATTATGCTAGCCTTTGATAATATGATCATAATTTTTTGTAGGAGTGTCCAAATGATGAACGGTTTGAAGCGTTAGAAACTAGACTCGAATATCTTTCATTTGATAGGTTAATTATCACATAATATCATATATATATATATATATATATATATATATATATATATATATGTAGATATGCTCATCCATATTTTGTACTTGTGCGTACTCATTTAGAATTTTAGCTTATTATGTAATTTTCCAACTTGACTTAGAGTTAGGCCTCTCCTTAGACCCCACATTACTTATTATATGACTTATACACTTATTAGCATATCCAATTGATATCCATCATATTAGTTAGCACATAAAATATTATAGTTATCCTACCTGGCAGCACGAAATCTTAAATAACTTAGCCAAATTTTTTGGGGCCTTACATCTTTATTGAGTGAGGTTTATTTCTCGAACTCAAAACACAAAACGGACCTTAGGATCTTGAATTGGGTCAATATGGCCTTAAAAGAATGGAGTTTTCCCTTTTCGACTTAAAAAGTTAATAAAAAAAATTTCATGCCTTAGCACGAGATAAGTCTGTCTTTATTAAGCTTTTCGAGGGCTGGTGTTATCGAAACCCTTCGCTTTGTTATGCCTTAGCACAAAATTATTCAGTATAGAATTGTTTGAAGGTTCGAATAATTCGACAACCCTTAGGGTTGACGTTGTCGAAAACCCTTTTGTTATTTTGCTGAGGGTATCCCTTTTAACTGGTTTACAAAAGTATTTGAATTCATTAAGTAATTCAGACGTCTTCGAACCGTGTTAGTTTGGCCGTAGCCTTGAGATTTTCCTCTTGGGATTATTTCCCGATTACACTACGAACTTATTTGAAGTGTCAGTCCCCGAGTGGGGTGTCGTGGCCTATAAAATCGAGGATTCCCTTTTTAAGGTCTTATGGTCTCGAGGTTTGATAATCCGATCATGTCGATTTCTGGCCGGTAGTCCCCGAGTATGGGGTAAGTTGTTTGAACTTCGATTGTGATCGGACCTTAAGCCAGTTTCTACAATGAATTATAAGTATGAAATTTTAAAGCATAAATTTTTCTAAGGCATGGAATATCTTCTAAAAAAAATACTTCTTTCAATAGATTATACATGCATACATGTTTTGCCATTAGGGCTCAGGTAACCTACATGGACACAGTTCATTTGACCATTTGGCCCTTTATAAAATTTACCTATCGAGACACGGTTGACACGAAGTATTTTCCTTGTAATCATCCGAGGGTGATGCCCCCCAGTATTCAAGGTTGATTGTAAAGAAGCCTCAGATACTGTTGAATTGCTCTAAGTCAGCACGAACAATAGTTTCCTCGTTCAAAACCTCGCCGGAAAAACCCATTTGGGATAAAAATCGGTCTAAGGGAAAAAGAGTGCAAAGCGTGCTTTCAACCCTAAGGACTTCGTGTTTGGAAAAAACTTCAATACCTTCAATCGAACACCTACAACAGGTTAGTATAAAATATAAATGAAAATGGAGAAGGTCATACCTTAGCAATAATATCGTTTGAGGAGTGATATGTTCCAATATTTGGTAATTTCTCGCCGTTCATCGTGCCAAGTTTGTAGGATCCTTTTCCGACGATATCGAGGACTTGATATGGTCCCTCCCAATTTAGGCCAAGTTTTCCTTCGTTTGCATCTCGAGTATTGAGTGTGAATTTTCTAAGTACTATGTTCCCGATTCTAAAGTGTCGAAGATTGGCTCTTCGATTGTAGTACCTTTCGATCTGCTGCTTCTGTGCGGCCATTCAAATGAAGGAAGCTTCCCATTTTTCATCCAACAATTCGAGCTTGTATTCATAGCCTCGTGATTTGATTCTTCCATTGTATATCGAAACCTAATGCTTGGTTCCCCGACTTCGACCGGGATCAGAGCTTCGGCGCCGTAGACTAAAGAGAACATTGTTGCCCCCGTACTAGATTTTGACGTTGTTCGATACCCAAAGGACCTCGGGCAATATTTCTCTCCATTTTTCCTTAGCTTCGTTCAACCTTTTCTATAGATTTTGGATGATGGTCTTGTTTGTCGACTCGGCCTGTCCGTTCCCACTAGGATCATATGCCGTAAACAAGATCCTTTTTATTTTCTAGTCTTTGGGAAACTTTTTTATCTTGCTGCCGATGAATTGCTTTCCGTTGTCGCATATGATCTTGACAGGCATCTCGAATTGGCATATGATTTGGTCCCACATGAAGTCTATAACTTCTTTTTCTCTGACTTTTTCGAAGGCATGTGCTTCAACCCACTTAGATAAATAGTCAGTCATAAATAAAATGAATTTAACTCTACCTGGGGCCGATGGTAGAGGGCCGACGATATCCATTCCCCATTTCATGAATGACTATAGTGATAGGACTGAATGGAGTTGCTCTCCGGGATGTATATCATCGGTGCATATCCTTGACAGTTGTCGCATTTTCAAACGAATTCCTTAGTATATTTCTCCAAATTGGCCTAATAGTACCCTGCTCTGATGACTTTGTGAACCAATGATTCAGCAGCTGAATAATTCTCGCATGTGCCCTCGTGAATTTACCATAGAACGTAATCGGTGTCTGCAGGACCCAAACATATTGCCAACGGTCCATCAAACATCATTCTATATAGTGTTCCATCTTCGGCCAATGTGAAACGTGCGACCTTTGTTCATAGAGCCCTTGATTCCTTAGGGTTCGATGGGAGCTTCCCATTTTTTAGGTACTCGATATATTTATTCCTCCAATCCCAGTTTAGGCTCGTGGAGTTTATTTCAGTGTGGCCTTCTTCGATCACTGAATTTGAAAGTTGTACGACAGTCCCCGAGCTAATTTCATCGTTTCGACTGATGACCCCATATTTGCAAGGGCATCAGCCTCACTGTTTCGTTCTCGAGGTACATGTTTTAGGGTCCATTCTTTAAACCGATGTAGTGTTACTTGTAGCTTGTCCCAGTACCTCTACATTCGATCTTCTCGAACGTCAAAGGTTCGTTGACTTGGTTTACCACGAGTAGGGAGTCACATTTGGCCTCAATGACCTCCGCTCCCAAGCTTTAAGCTAGCTCGAGACCTGCAATCATGGCCTCATACTCGGCCTCATTGTTAGTCAACTTAAAAGTTCTGATAGATTGTCTAATTTTATTGCTCGTGGGCGGCTTCAAAATGATGCTTAGCCCGGACCCCTTCATGTTCGAAGCGCCATCTGTGAAAAGGGTCCACACCCGAAGATGTACCCGTTTTTAATAACAGCTCGTTTTCGACCTCGGGTATGAGGGTAGGCGTGAAGTCAGCCACAAAGTCTGCTAAGATTTGGGTCTTGATGGCCGTTCAAGGTTGATACTCGATATCACACCCACTGATTTCGACGGCCCATTTGGCCAATCGGTCTGACAGTTCGGGCTTATGCAAAACAATTGTGAAGAGGATAAGTGGTCACCACACAAATTGGGTGACACTAAAAATATGGTTTTAATTTTCTAAAGGCGCTTATTAGAGCACGCACTAATTTTTCTAAGTGTGGGTACCGGGTCTCGGCCTCACCTAAAGTTTGACTAACATAGTAAATACGAAACTGTGTACCTTGCTCCACGAACTAGGACCCTACTTACCGCGACTTCCGAGACCGCTAAGTATAAGTAGAGTTTACCGTCTGCTTTCGGAGTATAGATTAGTGGTGGGCACAAAAGGTACCGCTTTAATTCTTGCAATGCTTGTTGGCATTCTGGGGTCCAAGAAAAATTGTTCTTCTTCTTAAGGAATGAGAATAACCTATGACTTCGATCTGAAGACCTCGAGATGAACCGGCCTAGGGCGGCGATCCGACCCATTAATCTTTGTACGGCCTTAACACTGTCCAGACTGTGATGTCTTCAATTACCTTGATTTTATCGGGGTTGATCTCGATTCCCCGATTCGACACCGCCCGAACCGACCCCGAATGCACATTTCTCGGGATTGAGCTTCATGTTGTATTTTCTCAATATGTTGAAGGTGTCACGCCCCAAAACCGAGGGACGAGACCGGCGCCCAACCGGATGATCCCGGTCAAGCGGACCTGGATTGCCTTTCCTACCCAACGCATCACCCCGTGTTTATAATATACAAATTTGTAAATAAAATAGCAAATGGAATCAAAGTGTGAGTTTACAACATAAGTCCATTTTCCTCTTTTGAGTTTCAACATTTGATAATCCCAAAATATACAAACTAAGCACAATATTTCCAACACCGGACCATGGTTACCAATAGTTACAACTACTACCCAAAATAAGTATATACAACCCACACAGTGTCTACGGAGCCTCTATGAATACAAGGAGTTTACACCAAAACTTGCCGGCAACAAGGCCCCGGTTATACCTTATAAGACATAAACTATACAAAAGAGAGGATATAGACTACACACGGCCCCGAGAGGAAGTGGGGATCCCGGATCTGCTGAAGGTATGAAAGGGAAACACCACTATTGGCGGTCTGAGCTACCTGTTGTGGAACCACCGACATCCATATAAAAGATGTAGCGCCCCCGACAAAAGGGGTGTTAGTACCATTGAATAGTACTAGCATGTATGAACAAAGTTTAATCCAAGTAGAATCACACAACACACAATTGGAAGACAGTCATGGTAACCACACAAGTACCATACAGATATATAGAAAGGTACAAATGGATATTCCACCGTTACTCATCTCAATCATTCATCTGTTGCGGCCCGCAACCGGATCCCACCGTACATTCTCACCTCACCCTTATTACCTCTCCACCCTTATTACTTCGTGTTGTAGCGCGCAACCTGATCCCGCCGTACATTCACAGTTCACCCTTATTACCTCTCCACCCTTATTACTTCGTGTTGCGGCGTGCAACCCGATCCCACCTTACAATCCTATTTCACAACAACAACAACCAATAATTATATCACAAAGATCTTTATCATGAAGAACATAAGTTCATATCAACCAATAACAATGTGAAATCAAGGCACAATGATCCTTACCAATCAGTAATTCATATATGGTGTTGCCACAATCATTTAACTCAATAAAATCAGCCCATATTTACTTTCATTATTTACTACACGGCATTTAGCACTTAGATACATTCAACACTTTATTTCATTACCATTTCTTTCATTTTACAGCACATCCTCTCATACCGATGTATTCAACATTTAACGAGCTTTACACATGGTAGGATAAACACAAAGAATCACCCTTCATAATCTCAATTAGCATAGTAATTGACATAAGAAAATCAGAGAATGAATCCGTACAACTCGACACAACAGGACAAACAATTCACATATGCTCAAGCCAGAATTTCATATCGTGTACTCAGACACCAACACGGTAACTCTACAAGATTAAAGTTAGCCATACATACCTCGAATCGAGATTTTTCCTTAATTTCTATCTCAAATCACCGGACCTTCTAGCACCTTCAATCTAATTCACAATGCGGCACATTTAAACTTAGAATTAGGAATTATGAACATGTCTTGAACTCATTTGAGCTTTCTATCAAACACTAGGTGTTCCTTTAGATTAAATAACCCCTTTTTAGTGAAAGGTTACTCCAACCTATTTTCCTTTACTAGATTAAGATAAATTGGGTACATGCATGCAAGATTCTTAACCCCATCTTTATGAACTATCCTACCCATGTTTCATTTTAACAAAAATCTGGAAATTAAGGTTAATGGGGTAGAATCTTACCTCTTAGAGTGAATAAATTAGTGTCCTACTTGATCAATTCCAGGCCTGAGTAGTGATGGAGGAACAAATTGAGGAAGATGGAACTCTCTCTCTCTAGAACCCACTCTTTCCTCTCTCTAATTTATCAAAAAATGAGCTTAAAATGAAAGGGGGAGATGTTTTAATAAACTGGGGGTCGGTATAAAATTAGAAATTTAACAGTCCCAAAGCAGAAATGCGGTCAGGAATGCGATTGCATTCTTGCTATGCGGTCCCCATTCTTGTCGCATAACTGGCCCTCAAATGGGCCAAAAAGAAAAGTAGACTTCCCAGGTATGCGACCACTATGCGGTCCGCATACCTATTATGTGATCGCATAATGCGTCGCATAACTCTCTCCGTGAAAGTCAAGGTGAAAAAATGCGACAACTATGCGGCCCGCATTCGTGAAATGCGATTGCATTCTAGGCCGCATAGCTGTCCTCAAAATGGACAACAAACTGTCCAGGTATGCGACCACTATGCGGTCCACATACCTGATCTGCAATCGCATAGTGGACCGCAGACCTGCGCAAATCTGGAAAATTATATCTTTTAAGTCGTGGGGTACTTTTTACTCAAAAAGGGTCCGTTTTAAGAATTTCTACAGATATAACCACACGGGGACCTATTTGGGCATTATTTTTAGCCATGAAATTTTACGGGTCTTTACAGAAGGCTTCCTGCAAATGTGTTAAATGATCCTCTGCGCGCATGGACTTTACTAGCATGTCGTCAATATAGACCTCCATTTATTTACCTATTTATTCTTCGAACATTCGGTTCACTAGGCGTTGGTAGGTAGCACCAGCCTTTTTTAAGCCAAACGACATTACATTATAATAATAGGTGACATACTTAGTGATGAATAAAGTCTTTTCCTGATCCTCCTGGTTCATTTGAATTTGATTATACCCGGAGTAGGCATCTAGAAAACTACGGATCTCGTGGCAGGCCGTGGCATCGATCATGCGATCGATATTCGGCAGTGGAAAAGAATCTTTGGGATATGCTTTGTTTAAATCTTTATAGTCTATGCACATTCTAAGTTTGTTCCCTTTTCAGGGACTGCGACTACGTTTGCTAACCATTCGGGATACTTTACTTCCCGAATGGATCCTATTTTGAGAAGTTTGGTTACCTCGTCCTTGATGAATGCATTTTTACCTCGGACCGGGGCCTTCTCTTTTGTTTTACCAGTCTGAACTTTAGGTCCAACCTTAATCGATGTGTTGTGATCTCCAGTGGGATCCCTGTCAAATCTAAGTGGGACCAAGCAAAATAATACATATTATCGATAAGAAATTCAATAAGATTTTCCCTAAGCTCGGGGGTTAGCCCCGTTCCCAGGTATACCTTTCGCTCCGGCAGGTAGTCGATCAGTATGACTTCTTCTAGCTCTTCGACTGTCGATTTGGTAGCATCAGAATCGTTGGGGATTATGAAGGATCTAGGAATCTAGTAGTCATCATTCTTGTTCGTTCCCTGCTTCTCCGACTGAGTCAAGGCTGGTGGTTGTGGTTGCTATTTAGCTTCTTGTTTTCCTTTGGGCTCCGATCTTTTTGTCTCCTCATCGACCGCAAACATTTCTTTTGCATCATGTTTTCCCCATATACTGTTTTTACTCCATCCGGCGTCGAGAATTTTAGCATTTGGTGAAGGGTTTAAGGGACTGACCTCATATTGTGAATCCAAGGTCTTCCGAGCAGGGCGTTATAACTCATATCGCCCTCGATTACGTGGAACTTGGTTTCTTGAATAGTCCCAGGTACGTTTACTAGTAAAATGATTTCACCTTTAGTTGTTTCGCTTGCCATGTTGAAACCATTTAGAACTCGAGTTGCGGGTACAATTTGATCTTGTAAGCCGAGCTGCTCCATGACCCTCGATTGAATAATATTGGCCGAGATCCCTAGATCAATTAAAACACATTTAACCTAAATTTTATTCATAAGGATAGAGATTACCAAAGCATCATTGTGGGGTTGTGATATCCCTTCTGCTTTCTCATCATTGAGTGATCAAGTGCCTTCAGGAACATAGTCTCGAGTTCGTTATTCCTTGGTGATTGATAATTTAGTGCGTTTGAACACGGGCCCTAGTGGAATATCGACCCCACCAACGATCATGTGAATCCTGTGTTGTGGTTCTTCGTGCTTATTTTTCCTGTTTGCGTCCATGTCTCTAAAATGGTTTTTAGCTCAGTCGCTCAAGAACTCTCGAAGGTGACCCTCTTTGAATAGACGGGCTACCTTCTCCCTTAGCTGTCTGCAGTCTTCGGTTATGTGACCATGTGTACCATGGTATTTGCATATTTGATTGGGGTTTCTTTGGGATGGATCAGTCTGTAGGGGTCTGGGCCCTTTAGTATCTTTGATTCTCCCAATGGCTGACACAATTCCCGATGCATCAATGTTAAAGTTGTACTCTGATAATCGTGGTGCCTCTATGGGATCGACATGTTTATAGAAACCAATTTTGCTCATGAGTCCTCGAGAGCTCTGTCCTCGATCATTCCTTCGATCATTTCGAATGGGATTGCATCTTGGGTCGTTGTTTCTGCAATCTGCATTGTATGGTTGATATCGGTCTTTGTTCAACCGAGGTTCTTTGTCAATATCCCTTTGATTTCTGCTGACAGGCCTGTTTTGATAAACCGAACCGGAAGGGCTCCCCAATTGATCATCCTTGACCCTGATCTTTGACTGGTACCGATTATGTATATCGGCCCAGGTTACCACCGGATATTCAATTAAATTCTACTCCAGTTGACGTGATGACACCGAACTTCATTCATTCAAACCTTGCGTAAAGGCTTGAACATCCCAATTGTCTATGACCGGTGGTAGTTCCATGCGTTCCATCTGGAATCGAGATACGAACTTCCTCAATATTTCGTTGTCTTTTTGTTTTACCTTGAAGAGGTACAACTTCCTAGTCGCAACCTTTATTGCTCCGGAATGTGCCTTTACGAAAGAGTCTGCAAGCATGGCGAAAGAATCGATGGAATTAGGTGGAAGATTATGATACCATATCATTTCCCCCTTCGATAGATTTTCTCCAAATTTCTTCAGCAGAACAGATTCGATCTCATCATCTTCTAAATCATTTCCTTTTATATCACATGTATAGGAGGTGATATTCTCATTTGGATCGGTGTTCCCATTGTACTTCAAGATTTTCGGCATGTAAAATTTATTCGAAATGGGCTTCGGAGCCACACTTGGAGGGAACGGCTTCTGCACAAACTTCTTCGAGTCCATGCCTTTCAGAATCAATGGTGCCCCTTGTATTTGGTCTACCCGGGAGTTGTATGTCTCTACATTCTTATCATTTTCCTCGATTTTCTTTCTCCCTATTCAATTCGTTTGGTGACTTCCTCGAGCATTTTCATAACGGTGGGATCAGTCCCCGATTCATTAGTGTTCGACCTTTCCGGCACTGGCTCGATTCTCTGGACGACTTCTGGTTTGACCCCACTCGGCGTTCGATGTTGCTTTTGTAGTTGTGCCATAGCGGCTTGCTGAGCCTGTAACATTTCGAATATCAGTTGGAGGCTGACTCCACCATCTCCTCCGCCCTGCGTACCTCGACCACAAGATCGACCTTCCCTATGTACGCTAACTTCGGGATCAGCGTCCAGATTTGCATTTAGGGCGACATGTGAACTAACATAGACGGGATTTGCAATTTCTACTCCCTCGAGGGCTGCATGAGGCACCTCGATCCCTGTGTGGCTATATTGTCATTTTCCCCATGAAATACGAGGCCATTGTCACCATGTGTGGGTGATGGTTGTGAGTTTGACATATTTTATCCTTAAAACAAAAACACTTACAAGAATAAGCGTAAAGTAGTGAGTGTTATCGAATCAGTATTAAGAAATCACTATTGTCCTTAGCCCCACTATGGGCGCCAAACTATTAACCCATAAAATTGGATAATAATTAAACTTATAATGTGGTTTTAAGGATATGTGATTTCACTAAACAGCAATTGATAAATATGAATATAAATGATAGAATTGAATTATAAGCAAAACAAACCAGTGTTTAAACAGAACTCAGCACTCGAGTTGAAGTACTCTCGAACTGATTGGTGCAAGAACAGGTTAAACATATAACAAACTGATGAACAGTAATGTAATAGAGAAAGAGAAATTATATTTCTTTGATGTATGTGAATGATGATTTATAAATGATTAGAACTCCCCTTTATATAGTAGAGGAATTCCATTTATGGTATAACTCTAATTACTGAAGAAAATCTCATGATTTAGCTGATTAACCATTTTTGATTTGATCCGTTCCGAGATTCACACCATAATCCCGACCAATCACGGAGATCTCGCCTTTCTGTTACTATTCTATCTTCGATCTTACTCGATGTTTGTTTTAGTTGGCTCCGATTCCTACTAGCCTCGATCTTGACAGGTACCTCGATTTCATAGTCGGTACCTTATCCTCGTGTTTAGACTGTTCTATCATGAAGCTTTCCTTCGATGCAACCTCCTGGTATTGATCAAATACTAAAATTGGGTGGGCCCGATTTTAACCGTATACAAATATGTAAAGGATAATATTAAATATTCATGGATTAAAAATAGCATAAAGTCGAGGAAAAGTCATTGCATGCTTCAATTAGTTCACACAAAAACTCATGGTGTACAAGTTTAGATACATGCTTCTTCTAATATCTTAAACGAATAAGACCACCACAAATTATATTCAGTGCATATTATCACATGCCCAGAGTTACTAGAACAAGTCTTTAGAACCTCAGAATAAAAATAACATAACTTCAACAAGCATGAATCGGTCAACATCATGCTATTGTGTAAAGAAACAGAATTCATTTAATTTCTAAGGCATGAGGCCTATGAAGATATTTAAGGATAGGATTCGTGCATATAACTTATCACGACCCAAATCGAAGGGGCGCGATGGGCACCCAGGCCTTACTTGCTGATCACCAATGTAACATAGTCTTAACCATTCCATCATGCGTAAATGGGTAGGAATGGTTGTCATGATGCAACCTAAATAAAACATAAAGAGTACTTGACAAAGAATGACCCCAAAATGATATACATGAGATATACGAGCCTACATGGCCGATATGAATATCTGTACCTCAAGGCCGACAAGGTCATACAAACATCTATATATATGACATCTACCTACAATTATATAAGGAGTGCATAAACATCATAGGTCGCGACAGGCCCCGCCAATACCCATAACGTATGTACATAAGCATACTTACTCCAAAAGACAACTCTGGAGCAAATGGAATGCAACAACACCTTCTGCTGAGCTGCTAACATATATGGAGGACCGTCAACCTGTGTATCGGGACCTGTGGGAATGAAATATAGTGTCCCGTGCAAAAGGAACATCAGTACAAATAAAGTACCGAGTATGTAAGGCAGATAACAACATAAGGAAAAACATCAATGTTATAAAGGAACAAAAAAACTCAACCTTGACTCTTGTCATTGTGGGTCATGATATGCATGAATATAGTATATACCCACATATTGTGCCATCATCATATAAAATATATACGCGCATACAATACCATCAAGCCTATGTGGGCATCATTATCATCATCATAATAACCACTTGATCAGGGGTGCATCATATCATCAAATTATCGGAGTTATGTAAGGTCATTACACCTCCTATTGTGATTATGGAACTAACATCGTTAATATATGTTTCATTAAGAGTCAAGATCAATACCATGAATCAGAAATATATTATGAAAGACAATGAACGTAAGCTTTTTGCATTTACTACGAATAGAGTCGTTTAAAACTATCATTCGTTCGTTTATGTTTCGTTTGTTTGAATCATGCCAAAATAATGAAAGAAGGTGCCTTAGCATACCTTTGTTGTTTACTTACCGACTCGATGTATATTTTCCCGATGATTTTATTCTATATTAAGACAATAAAACTTGTAGTTAATGCCATAGAAGGACTTACAAACATGTTTCTAAGCTAGTAGGTCACTTATACAAAATCGGACAACATTTTCCCTATAACTTTCACTTCCTCTAATTCCACACAACATCAACAACATCCAGAAAAATACTAATAATAACATATTCAGCTATACTTATGAATACCCAGCATACAACAACATTAACAAGACTATTATTCAACACGACGAGCGACAAGCTCGGATTGCAATCTTTTCAATGCCTTATACCCCTTCTTGATCTTCACTTCAACATACAAGATACCTAGAATATTTTTAAACATATTCTTATAATTTTCTAGCCTTATATAAATCTTCAACAACACATTTCCAGCCAACTAGAGTTAACAACAAGAATAACTTTTAGGTGTTATATAACCATTCCTCTTCTAGCCTGTAATACCATATTCATAACCAACACTTAGAAAGAATAACAACAAACACAGCACAACCAGGTTATTATACATAATTTCCAGCCATAAGAAGTCATATACACAGCCTCAAAATAGTCCAGCAAAAAGACAACAACACATCATGTTATTTCACACACTAGCTTGTAGTTTTTCATTCAAACAACTCAACCAACACATAAATAAACTTAAGAAAAAGCAAGGATTTAATATAATAACATTATATAGAAACTAAAACTCTAAATCCAAGCACCTCGTAGCTCACAACAACCCTTAGCGTCACCACAACACAATAGAAGCTTTATCCCTCACCTAAGCTAATCTTTAATGTTTATCTTGGATGAAAACACTTGGATTTGCTCTTGGATACTCATGAACTTGTTAGAGAGGGTTTTGGGAGTGTGGGGAAGAAGTTTGAGCTGTAAATGATTAAAAATATGACCCTAAACACTTTTAAAAAGTAACAAGGTCGGGCACCGCCATAGTGGTCCCAAAAAAGGGCTTCCTGTGCAGTATCGCAAAAACGTGAATTTATCGCTACTCCGACATTGCATAAATGAATAGTTTATGCAGTGGAAGTAAGAGTTGTAGCCTTCAATTTTATGGGTGGACCACCCCGTAACTCCAAGAATACTCGGTGAAAATCTCAGTGACATTAGACCAAAATTTCAGCAAAATTATAAAAGTAACTTGCTAACTTCTGCCGACATTTGTTTTACAACTTGGTTGACTTTAAAATATAATATACGGATATTATATTCTTCAAGTAACTTAAAAAGTGAAATTCTTAGCATATTAAGCACTCCTAGTTTAACCCCGAAAGTAGGGGTTATAGAATCTTTGGTTCGTTTAACCTTCAACCCTCACGATACTTCCTTAAAACATGTTTTAACTCATCATTATCTACGTAAAGGTCCTTTAACTCTCCAGATCATATTGACTCACTTAAGACGAGTTCTAACATGAAAGTACGGGGTGTAACATAATTTTTACTACCTAAATCCCTAAATTTAACAAGAATAATTCTTCAAGTAGTTATGCAATTGAACACGAACAACATCATGGTGGGACACAAATATACAAGACAAAATGCATTATATTTTGAGCATTTAGTACTACTGGACATGCAAAGAAAAGGAGAAATGAGAGAGGGTAAGGAGGGCCACTGACCTTCTATTGAGAAGCAAACTGGAGGCTAGAGCAGAGTCGTCAAAGATCCACCTCCAAAATCGTATGTTGTGTTGTTTCCCTCTCGACGTTGGATCTTAGCACCCAAAAAGTCTGTCTGTACAAACGATATAAGCCTGAACATATAACACAAACTTAATCGAAATTGAGAAAAACATAAGAAAAAGAAAAATTAGATTAGCGTTGAGTGGTTAAGTATATTGAAGTGAGTTAGTGAGTTTATTTGTGAGATTCAGTATGTAGTTGAGGGTAATAACTTCCGTATTTATATCCACAATTATGGCTTTAGCTACCGATTAGGGTTTTGAATTCAAATAGTGACGGCTCAATGTGATTGAAATAATAAAAAGAAAGGGAAAAGGAAGAGATTTAGAGAGGGACCTCACATTTTTCATAGTATTTGAGGGATCGGTTGAGGGAGAGGGAGCCGTTGTACTCAGATCTCAGCAGAAAAATTTGGATCTATCCTGGTCTAAGGGGCAATGAGACCTGAAGATACCAAGAACTTATTGGTTCTTTCATAGAAACCCTTATGTAACCACTGGATCCTCATGATCCTTGTGTGGTTAAACGGGTGACAAACAATAGGGCCATGAGATCTCGGATGATCTTAGAGGTATGACGAGGTGAGGGAGAGAAGAAAGGTGACAGGAGTCGGGTGGTAATAGGAGGAAAAGGAAGAGATATGGGGGAGGTCCATGGTGGACCACTAGTTGCAACTAGAGTTCTTGGGGTAATAGGGTTGAGAGAAGAGAAAGAGAAGGGGAACGGTGGATGCACTCTCTGAAGGGAATGGGAGATTAGGGTTTGACCCTAAGGTTAAATGAGTGTTTGAAGTTCATATAAAGGTGAGTCATTGATCATCTTGGGATTTAGAAAAAATGGTAAATGGGGTAATTTTGAGGGTCGTTGGATCAACAGCGATCGGAGAGTCCTGGTCATTTGAGTGAGGAACTTAAATTAATTAAAGGGTAAAAAGGGTGATTATTTGATGAGGAAGAGACTAACGGCCGAGATCGATTGTGTTTTTTCTATGAGAGGGACGAGCATGTGACGTGGAAAGCAGTGATTAATTCACTAAGGGTGGTGCGAATCGCTTAGATGGAAAAAGAGGAGCTGGGCCAGGGATTTCAGACCGGGTCTTAAGGGTATTGGGCCAATATTTGGGCCTCTTCGATGGGTATGAAGCCTGAGAATGGAATTAAATTCAGAATCATTTTAATTAAAATTGGGAATTTACAATCACAACCCATTAAATTTCCAACTTTTGGCAAATAGTACTAAAACACCCTAGGAACCTATAAATCCAAATTCGAGCACACGCCTAAGTTCAAAATCACCATAAGAACCTATTTAAATCATCAATCACTAATCTGAGGTCATCGACACAAAATTAAAATGTTGGAACACTTTTATAACTTAAACTTCCAACATAGGAACTATGTGTTCCAATTCACTCCAAAAATCTTCCCGGAACCAAACCAACCTTCCCTGCAAGTCACAAAACAAAAATAAATCATAAAAAAAGTATCAAATGGGGAAACTTGGCTCAAGTACTCAAAAGGGCCAGTCGGTCATTACACTTGGTGTATTCCCGTAGTGTTGAGGAGCACGAGCAGCATGTGTGGATTGTGCTCCAGCTTTTGAGGGAGAAAAATTTATATGCTAAGTTCTCCAAGTGTGAGTTTTTGTTGGACTGAGTGTCATTCTTGGGCAACGTGGTGTCTAGTGATGGGATCAAGGTGGATCTAAAGAAGATTGAGGCAGTTTAGAGTTGGCCAAGACCTTCTACTGCTACAGAGATCAGGAGTTTCTTGGGTTGGCTGGGTAATCATTGATTCATGGAGGGGTTTTCATCTATTGCAACCTATTGACTAAGTTGACTCAGAAGGATGCTCCTTTCAGATGGTCTGACGAGTGTAAGGAGAGGTTTGAATAGCTTACAACTGCTTTGACTATGGCTCCAGTCTTGGTATTGCCCTTAGGATCGGGGGTCTATACTATTTATTGTGATGTTTTGTGTGTTGGTCTTGGTTGTGTGTTGATTTAGGAGGGTAGGGTTATTTCCTACACATCGTGTCAATTGAAACCCCATGAGAAGAACTATCTGGCGCATGATTTGGAGTTAGTAGCACGCGCTCAAGATTTGGAGGCATTACTTGTATGGATAGTCATGTGAGGTTTACAGGATCATTGGAGTCTTAAATATTTTTTCAATCAAAGGGATTTGAAAATAAGGAAGCGGAGATGGTTGGAGTTGTTGAAGGACTATGACATCACTATCATGTTTTATACGGAGAAGACTAATGTGGTAGCGGATGCCCTGAGCAGAAAGGCAGAGATTATGGGGAGTTTGGAATTTATTCCAATTAGAAAGGCCTTTGGCTATGGAATTTCAGGTTTTGGCCAATAGATTCATGAGATTGGATGTTTCTAAGGCTAGCAGAGTTCTCGCTTGTGTTATTGCATAGTCGTCCTTGTTTGATTGCATCAAAGCTCGCCAGTATGATGATCCCTATTTGTTTGTCCTTAAGGACACGATGTTGCGAGTTGGTTCTAAGGAGGTGTCTATTAGTGATGATGGGGCATTGAGGCTTCAGGCTCGCATATGTGTTCCTAATATGGATGGTTTGAGGGAGTTCATTATTAATGAGGCTCATAGTTCGCGGTATTCTATTTGACCAGGTGCTACACAGATGTATCATGATTTGAAGTAGCATTATTGGTGGCGAAGGATGAAGAAGGACATTAATGGGTATGTGAAATGGTGTTTGAATTGCCAACATGTCATTTATGAGCATCAGAGACTGAGTGGTTTGCTACAGAGGTTAGATATATTGGAGTGGAAATGGGAGCATATCACTATGTTTTTTGTGGTAGGGTTGCCATGGATTTTGAGGAGATTAAATACTATTTGGTTCATTGTGGAAAGACTAACCAAGTTGGCGCATTTTATTCCATTCACGACTTCCTACACTTCTGAGTAGTTGGCTCGGATCTACATGAGAAAGATTGTTCGCCTACATGGTGTGTGTGTGTGTCTATCATCTTATATCGGGGCACTCAATTTACATCACACTTTTGGAGAGTTGTTCAACATGAGTTGGTCACGCAGGTGGATTAGAGTATTACATTTCTCCCTCAGACGGACGGATAGTCCGTATAGACTATTTAAATCTTGGAGGATATATTGAGAGAATGTGTTATAGATTTCAGAGGCCATTGGGATTACTTTCTAAAACTAGCAGGGTTCCCCTTCAAAAATAGGTACTAGTCTAGTATCCATATGGCTCTGTATGAGGCATTATATGGGAGGCAGTGTCATTCTTCAGTTGGGTGATTTGATCCGAGTGAGGCTAGGTTGTTGGATACAGATTTGGTTCGTGATACTTTGAAGAAGCTGAAGTTGATTCATGAGTGGTTTTGTACATCACAGTCCAGGAAGAAGAGTTATGTTGATAGGAAACCTCGTGATGTGTCTTTCATGGAGGGTGGGAGGGTTTTTCTTAAAGTTTTGTCTATGAAAGGTGTGATGAGATTTAGGAAGAAAGGGAAGTTGAGCCCTCGATATATTGGTCTATTTGAGGTGTTAGATAGGGATGGTGAGGTGGCCTACAGACTTTCCTTGCCACCCAACTTGTCAGGAGTTCATCTGGTGTTTCATGTCTCCATGATTTGAAAATATCATGAGGATCAGTCACATGTGTTAGATTTTAGTTATGTGTAGTTGGATGAGAATTTTTCTTATGTGGAATAATCGGTGGCCATTATGGATATTGCATCAGTACAAGTGTAGTGGAGAGGTCAACCGGTTGAGGAAGCGACTTGGGAGATCGAGCATGATATGCAGAGCGGATCCTCATCTTTTTGGCATTCCAGGTATGGTTCTAAGCTTGTTTAAGGATGAACATTTGCTTAATAAGGGGAGAATGTAACAATGCGGCCGGTCGTTTTGTGTATTTGAGCCATGTTCTCCTACTTCATACTTTCTGTATGTTTTTTGTTGTTTTGTGACTTATGAGGGTGGTTGGTTTGGCTTCAAGGAAGTTCGAGAATCAATTGAGACACTTAGCCTCATTTTGGAAGCTTAAGTTATAAGAGTTTAGAGGTTTGCCTTTTGAGTAGATGGCCTCGGATTGGTGATTTGATGGTTCTAATAAGTTCGTATAGTGATTTTGGATTATTCATATGTCTGTATTTATGTTTGGAGGTTCCTAGGATGTTTTTGCTCGATTTGCCGAAAGTTGACAATTTGAAGGTTTAGAGAGTTCATAAGTTTGACCGGGAGTTGACTTTGTGATATCGGACTTGGATTGTTCTTTAGGTACTTTGAATAAGTTCATGTAGTATTTTAAACGTGTGTGCAAAGTTTAGTCGGAATCTGAAAGGCTTAGGCATGACCCAGACGTGTTCGACGAAGTTAGAAGGTTTGGAAGTTAAGAGTTGAATTTTCAGTCTTCAATTCATATATATGATGTAATTTGTGATGGTTCGGGTCCTTGGATAAGTTTGTAATAGGTATTTGGACTTGTTGGTATGATCGGATGGGGTTCCGGGAGTCTCGGGTGTGATTCGGATTGATGTTGGATCATTTTGTTGCATGTTGGCAGAACTGGTTCTGGTGTGTCGCACCTGCCAAGGTTTTCGGGCAGATGCGAGGTCACAGAAGTGGCGCGGGTAGTGCATCTACAAAATTTTAGAATAATAGAAGCATGTGTAGAAGCATAGATTGGTCTGGGCTTGGACGGATGTAGTTGCACAGAAGCGCTTGCGCACCTGCGAGTTTGAGCGCAGACTCGGATGAAGCGAATAATGTAGTGCAGAAGTGAAGGTGGATTTTTTAAGTGGAGCTCACATCTGCAAGGGATATGCCATTGAAGCAACATTACAAAAGCGACCAAGTTGTCCGTAGAAGCGGAGATCACTAGCAGAATGTTATAATTCGAGGGTTTAGCTTATTTTTACTATTTTCAGATTTGGAGCTCAGTAAAAGGTGACTTTGGAGGAGATTTTCATCCCTGCTTTGTGGGTAAGTAATTTTCACTTGGACTTAAATATATATTTTTATATCCTATAGATTTATACACTTGAACCAAGAGATTTTGAAAGAAAAAATTGGGATGTTGTCTACAACTTAAGAGGATGAATTTGGGGGATTTGAAATTTGATTTGGACTTGGTTTTAGAATCTAATCACATATTTGGATTCATGAGGTTATAGGTATTCATGATCTACCTTGACTCGGATTTTGATCGTGTGGGCCTGAGTTGACTTTTGGGGATTTGATTAAAGATTCAAACTTTATTGTTTGGAATTTTTTTTTATGGATTTGTTTGGCTGGGTTGTATTTGACTATTTTCGAGTGGTTTGGAGATGGAATTTTGACGATTTTGAATTTGTGGTGATTTCTAGTTGTCGAGTGAGGTAAGCCTATGTGTTTAAGGGATTAGGGGTAGTGTATATACGGGGTAGTGAGCGTATGTACACTTACCAAGTTTACATCATGACCGGAGTAGAATTGAGATGCTTATGTGCCCGTCTTGGTTGATGATTTGTTTGGCTTATGTGACTATGTTCGCTCTCTTATTAATGTGAAATATCATGCGTAGCTTTATGAGTATTTTTGAAGGCGTGGGAGCTTATTCTTGATATGTTGAATTGCTTGACTCATCCATAATCATACAGAAATTCCATGAGCACATATTCGCATAATTATTATTTTTTCCTTGTGCATCTTTTATCCATTAATTAGTGGGCATATGCATAATTTTTTAATATGAATACTTGATTTGGACTATTTGTGGCACGAAAGGTGGGTCGTATGGATGGAATATAATTATGGCATAGGACATGATGAACGGATATTTGATTATAAGTGATCTATAAAACTCCTTTTTGTGCTTGGATAAGGATCCATCCCTCTAGAGTCAGGTGATTACAATGTGTTACCTTGGGCCCTATGAGTGTGATTGATATGTGGATTATGTATTGGGTCGATGCATGAATTTTGTATCGGATTATGGTTATACATGAATTGTGTATCGTGGTATATGAATCTTGTACCCTTATAGTAAGAGATAGAGTTTGAACAATGCATATATATCCTTTACTCATTTAGATGCTAATTGTTACATTTCATCTATATGTGCTAGTTGGGAGCCTCGACTCTGCTAATTAAAGCATGTCATCTTTAAATACTATATTTGGGCAGCATTATGATTTATCTTGAATTGGAAAAGCATGCTTTATACCTTTCGAGTGTTGATATCTTTGATAATTGTTATTTATGAGATTATTTACTGTTTCAGTTCTATGCTCTATTATTCATAACTGTGTTGTAAGTATCTTGATGCCTATAGCCTCGCCACTGCTTCTTCGAGGTTAGACTTGATATTTACTAGGTACCAAATATGGTGTACTCATATTAAGCTTCCGCATATCTTTTTTATCATATCCTCATGTGGGTATTAGCGGAGCTCTTGTTGAGACTAGGTGTTTGCTCAAAGACTTTGGGTGAGCTGCACTCCATGGATTCGTTTCACAATACTCGAGTCCATGTCCTTTTACCATTTCTATCTATCTTGTTATTCCAGATAGTTTTGATCATGTACTCAGACTTCTACTTATTCAGTAGTTGCTTGTGTACTTGTGCCACCTAGTTTTAGGGGGTTGTACCATTTTGATCGTGTTTGGTCCATGTTATGACCACATCAGATATTTTACTGTTTCGATGTTATTCCTGTCTTTGTTTATCATATGACTATGTGAATTAAAGGAATCTAACTGTACTTTGTTGATTGTGAGTTGGCTTGCTTAGCAAGTATGGATAGAAGCCATCAAGACCTAAGGTGGGATTTTGGGCCATGACAGTGCCATACCATTTATTATTATATTTGAGTTGTGGAAGGAAAAAAACAATATAAGGTTTGTAACACCATCAATTGCTTATTTCAAGTTAGGTGCCCAAGGATTAAGATTTCTCCAGCTTCATGGCCTACTTCGATAGAATATATAGAAGGACATAGGTCAACACTTCATTTTCCTAAGGTGGTTTTGGCCCCCCCCCCCCCCTCTTTCTGGCTTCATGAAATGTAACAATGATGGTGCAAGTAGAGGAAATCCTGAAGGATCTCTTTTGGTTTCTTGTTGAGGGATGACAAAGGAGATTTAATCTATGCTCAGCCTAAGGAGATACATTAAACGACAAACATTGAAGTTGAGGCATTAGCTATTATAGAAGCTTTAGTATTTTGTGTTTCGAATGGCATCATATAAGTGTTCCTAGAAACTGATTCTTTAGTGATCAAGAATATACTGGAACAAAAATGGAATACTCATGTATGGGGTAAAATTGATAAAAGACATATAGATGCTTGTCAAGTTGATAGGTGGCAGTGAAGACAAATAAGATATGAGTCAGTAAATAGCTGGCACCGATTATGAACATGCGACCGATGCTGAGTGAGTTTCGAAGATGCTGGAACCGGGGGCAAAAGTTTGAAAGGAAGATATTGGTTGGAAAGAGCAACATTCAATGATCAGTCGTTACAAACAACTATTATGCCGCCATCAAGATGGGATTTATTCATATTAAAGAAGAGCTTGATTTAGGGATCTTGTCTCCTTGAATTAAGTTATAAATGGAAGAATTTGTATTCATTGTAGGATAAGAAACATCTGTACACAAAAAAGTTAAAATTGCTCTTATTTTATTAACAACATTCTCTCTTTGTTGTTTGACATATTGTCTTTATTCTTGCTTCTGGGGAAGCTCGTCTCACAGTCAAGTTTGTATTTTCTTCAAGTTCTTTTATTCAGTTTATTTCTGTTCTTAGTTATTTTATATTCTTGGATCAAATTAATTCACGTATCTACAAACCACGTTACAAATTCAAATGTACCATTTTATGGGAAAACAGTTTGGTGCCCACAGTAGGGCATAGACAATAGTGTTATTACTTTGATTCATTCATCTGTTACTAACGCATTTTGATGCTTTTGTTTAGTCAAAGTAAAAATAGATATGGCAGTTAACAATGTGAACAACTCTTTCAATGTCAGAATACAAAACGAGCGTGAGGATATGTTCCGATGTGATGATTCAACCAGTGATACTCACAATGACGGAGATGAGACAACTCTGGTTCGCGAAGAACGAAATCCCATTCCAACTCCTGATGATAGACGATGAACATGTTGTTAAGACGGTGAAAGTTTTGATAGCGCGGCAAAGGGAAATCATGAACCATCTCTCAAGACAAGATCGGATAATTATGTAGCTCCAGCAAGCACTTTTGGTTGCCTCAAATAATTCTAATGGATGAGTTCAATCCCCTCCCAATATGCATGCAAATCAAACAATGCAAGAACCGGTAACATCGTTTTAAGGGAGGAGCTTGGATTTAATGAAAAACAAGAAGGTGGTGTAGGTAGTGGATCCAGGAACGACAATAATACAAATGATCCCTTTAAAACTGAGCTTATGAGATTCATGAGGGAAATGAATGATCAGATAGATCAAAATGCTAAAGACTTACATGCTCAGATGGATCAGATCCTGGGGGCACCTCTGATGTTATAGGGGCTGGATTCAAAGAAGTACAAGCAGTTGTCGTTCAAACCAAGTGCGTCCCCAGAGTTGATTTCAAAAAGATTCAAGATGCCTGATATTCTGAAGTATGATGGAACTTCGGATCTAGAAGAGCATATCACAACATACACTATGGCTATAAAGGAAAATGATTTGGCCCCGTGTGAGACTGAATTTGTCCTACTGAAGAAATTTGGTGAAACCCTAACAACGGGTGCTTTAACATGGTATTCTCTTTTACCTGCTCATTCAATTGACTCTTTTGAAATGCTTGCAGATTCCTTTATTAAAGCTCATGTTGGGGCGAGGAAAGTCCAAGCTAAGAAAGCGGAAATATTCAAAATATGTCAAGGAGAATCTGAATTGTTGCGAGAGTTTATAATCCGATTTCAAAAGAATAGGATATTGTTGCCGACAGTACCGGATGAGCGCGCAACTGAAGCAATTACCAAAGATCTTAATCCATTAGGCTTCGATGTCCCTAGGAAATTGAATGAAAGCTTTTTGGAGTTTCAGGAAAACACATGGTCATATGCCCATAATCCTTATGAATCAAAAAGTAGAATTCAAGATGATCAACTGAGTTCTTCGGTGTCATCTAAAGGTTGCAATCGCGATCGGAATCATGAGAAGTTTATAGGTGTTTTAGATGAAGACCAAAGGTGTTTCGGGAGTCGTTTCCAGCCTTATTGAAGAGCTGATGGGCGAGGAATTAAAGGTTTGCGGTCTTCGAAAAGGTTTGTACCGATAGAAGAACGGATCGTGGTTGGAGTAGCAGGGCTTTGCATGAGAAATAACAATCAGGGTCCCAGGATTCAGCATATCCCTGGTTGTCAGATTACAACATCAATAATAGTTTGGTAGAATTGGTTTCAGTTATTAGAAACATCAAGGAGGCAAAGGTTTCCCGAAACCAATTCGGTAAAATCCTAGTCAAAGGGATTTTTGTTTGTGGTGTGAATTCAATGGAATGCATGGCCAAAAGACTGGGGACTGTCGGCATCTTCGTGAAGAGGTTGCTGCATTGTTGAAGAACGATCATCGTAGAGAATTTCTGAGTGACCCGGCCAAGACAATTATAGAAGGATTCGAGATGCTACGGAACCAATCAAACTGGCCGCAGGGTCCACCCATTTAACAATTAACATGATTTTTGGTGTAGCTGAAGTAAATGGGGTGACATTTCAGTAGAAAAGAAGACAAGAATATCGGTAACTCATGGCAAGAGAGTTCGAGAAGCATCAGAAGATGATGAAATTACATACAAATAGGAAGGCGTTGATGGCCTTATTTTACTGCATAATGACGCTCTGGTAATATCACTTAATGTTTTAGATTTCAAAATTAAATGTGTGTTGGTTGATCCAGGTAGTTCAGGCCATACCATCCACTTGAGAGTTTTGGAACAAGCAAAGTTAACCGAAAACATAGTTCGCTCAGCAAAGCTTCTGGATGGGTTCAACCTAACGAGTGTAATAACTCGAGGGGAGATTTTATTGCCCACACATGTCAAAGGTGAAACAAAGAACACTTTGTTCAAGGTGGTGTATGGCGATATCGGATACAACGTGATCCTTGGTAAGACATGGATTCATGAAATGAAGGTTGTTCCATGAACTTATCATCGGTTGTTGAAGTTCCCTACGCCGGATAGGATCAAGAAGATTAGAGGTGATCCACCTGCTGTGAGAGAAATGAATGTAGCCACCTTATCCAGCAGCAAGGCGGGAGGAACGAGAAAATAGCAACTATAGGAACCGATGTTTGTTATCCTTCCAGATCGGTCGCAGGTGTTGGAGAGGAAGAGACATTGGATTATTATTAGGTGCCTAGATCTTTTTAGGTATCAAAAGAAGAGGATTTTACAAAGTCGACTGCAGAGGAACTAGAACAAATTGCTTTGTTACAAAGTTCCAGGATAAAAAGGTTTACCTTGGAATGAGGTTGAGTCCCCAACTCAGGCTTAAAATTATTGAGTTTTTAAAAGTTAACTTCTATTGCTTCACATGGTATCATTCTGATATGACAAGTATTCCACTAGATGTGGCTATCCACAAGTTACGTTTGAGACCTGACTGCCGATGAAGCAAAAGAAACGTCCAATAGCGAAAGTCATGAACAGGTTTGTTAAAGGAGAGGTAACCCGGTTGCTAAATATAGGTTAAATTCGTGAATAAATTATCCTAGTTAGTTAGATAACGTAGTGGTTGTTCCTAAAATAATAATAATCTTAGAATGTGTATAGATTATAAAGATTTAAATAAGGCATGTCCTAAAAAATTCTTTCCCATTGACGAACATTGGTCGAATGATCGGTACTATGGCCGAGCATGAATTAATAAGTTTTCTTGATGCAAATTTTGGGTATAAACAAATTAGTATGCATCCGGAAGATCAAGAGAAACATCATTATCATAAATTTTTGCATGTATTGCTATAATGTGATGCTTTTGGGCTTAAGAATGCTGGAGCCACTTATCATAGGCTCGTTAATAAGATATTTGAACGTCAAATTGGTAAAACCGTTATATTGATGACATGTTGGTTAAGTCTCTTAGTGTAGGAAATCATTTGACCCATCTACAACATTCGATGTTTTGAGAAAACACCACATGAAGCTCAACACAGAAAAATGAGCTTCTGGAGTTGGGTTCGGGAAGTTTCTTGGCTTCTCGGTTTCTCAAAGAGGAATTGAAGTGAATCCTGACAAGATTAAGTCCATTGAAGATATCCTTGACCAATTGATAAGTGTGAAAGAAGTTCAAAGGTTGACCGGCAAGCTAGTGGCCCTAGCAGATTCATACTAAGGTCATCGGAAAATTGTCATTATTTCTTTTCACTTTTGTAAAAGAAGAATGATTTTTCATAGACACTAAAACGTCAGCAAGCGTTGAGAGACTCTAAAAGGTACTTGTATAGTCCTCCACTAATATATAAACCGAAGGTGGGGGAACAAATATTAATTTATTTAGCGATCTCAGTGAGTGCAGTCCTGGTCTGGGAGGAAGAAGGTATGCGATTTCTTATTTATTATGTTAGTAAAATACTATCAGGAGAGGAGACACGTTATCTGCACCTGGAAAAGTTGGCTATAGCTCTCGTAGTTTCCTCTCGAAAGCTTAGATCCTGCTTTCAATATCACCCAATAGCCATTGTGACGACTTTTCCCTTGAGGAATGTCCTACATAAGCCTGAATTATCAAATTGATTGACTAAATGGGAAGTTGAAATTAGTGAATTTTATATAGAATATAAACCTCAGACTACGATTAAGTCACAAGTTTTGGCCGACTTTGTGGTTGATTTTAGCCTGGGAATGATGCCTTTAGCTGCTAAAGAAGCAGTTCTGGTATCAGGAACCATCTCTGGTGTGTGGACCTTGTTTATGGATGGAGCTTCTAATTTAGAAGTGTTCGGTCTTGGGATAATACTAATCACTCCACCGGGAGACACCCTGAGATAGGCAATTAGAACTGTTTCTTTGACTAACAATGAAGCCAAGTATGAGGATTTGGTTGCAGGACTTGAATTAGCCTGGGGACTAGGCTCTGAGGTGATTGAATAAAGTGCAACTCCCAACTGGTAGTGAATTAGATATATGGAGTCTTTGACACCAAAGAAGAGTGCATGTAGTAGTACTTGAATAAAGTTCAAGTTTTACTTTCCCGGCTCAGGGAGTAGTTGGTAATACACATCCCAACAGAAGAGAACGTGGAGTCGGACGCATTGGCCAATTTAAGGTCATCCACAGAAATAAAAGGAGTTGATTTCGTTGACGTTATTCAGCTGTTGCATTCAGTCCTGGACGTGGAAGGGTATTGCGAAGTTAAATCGACTAATCTAATATGGGATTGGAGAAACCATTTTATAGAATATTTAAGGCATTTTATGAAGATTCTAAAGCCTCTTAGCTGCTACGAACTAAAGTTGCTAGTTATTGCCTTTTTGATGGTCAATTATACCGAAGATCTTTTCAAGGACTGTTGGCTCGATTTTTAAGAACATCAACGGCAGATTATGTGATGAGAGAAGTTCATGAAAGGGTTTGCGGAAATCATTCCGGTGTGGACTCGTTGGTTCTCAAATTGATAAGGGGTGGTTACTATTGGCCCTGAATGGAACAAAACCCAAAGGCATTTGTACAAAAGTGTGATAAGTGTCAGCGTCATGCGCAATTAGTGCATCAGCCGACAGAGCTTCTATATCTGGTGGTGTCACTGTGTCCATTCATGAAATGGGGGATGAACAAAGTTGGTCCTTTGCCTCAAGGGCCTGGGCAATTAAAAAAATGGTTAATTGATTATTTCACTAAATGGGTTGAAGTAAGTTCTTTCAAAATATTGGAGAGTGATAAGGGATTGATTCATTTGCGATCATATCATTTTCCTATTTGGAGTACCAAAAGAAATTGCTTGTGAAATAGGCCATGATTTATAGGTTCCAACGTCACATAGTTTTTGGAAGGATTGAAGATCAAAATAATAACATCTTCCTTATATCATCCAAACGCTATTAGTCTAATGAAATCAACCAAAAAGGTGATAATTCAAAACCTCGAAAAGAAATTAGAGGATTCTAAAGGCAATTGGCCAGAAGAGTTACTGAGAGTGTTATGAGCATATCAAACAACGGCAAAGCCAAGCACGGTAGAAACACATTTTTCCCTTATGTACGGTGGAGAAGCTTTGGTTTCGATGGATATTGGGAAACCGATCATAAGGTACTCCCAGGAAAATGAGGAGGAAAATGATGAGGCAATGTTGATCAAGCTGGATTTACTTGAAGAGCATCAGGATATAGCATATGTGAGGATAGTGGTACAAAATCAAAGGATAGAAAGGTACTATAATCGCAAAGCAAATCTTCTATATTTCAAAGCCGGAGATTTAGTTTTGCCAAAAGTGAATCAAAGTACCCCGAGAAGTTAATGCTTGAAATCTAGGACCAACATGGGAAGGACCTTACCGAATTTCAGCCGGTAAAGGTTCATATCAATTGAAAAATCAATATGGAGTAAAATTTCCAAGCAATTAGAACATGACTCGCCTCAAAAGGTATTAATATTGAAGATCCTTGATGATATTGAAAGTATGTGTCACACTCTTTTTTCCTTCGTCCAATTTTTATCCCAATTGGGTTTTTTTTTGCAAGGTTTTAAATGAGACAGCAACGTGAAGCATACTACGAAGAAGGATCATTGAAAACATTAAGAACTCCAGTGTTCGAATTCTTATACTAGCATCTGAACACTGGGGGAACTATTTTGTATCAGAGCACTAAAAGTGTCATTAAGACCGGGGACTATTGGAACCAATAGATGTATCTTATCAGGATCGGGGACTACAGGATCCACCCCGTAGAAATAAGTAGTACAAACTAGCCACATGGGTTGCCAGCTTTATTTGCTTAAGCAATTTTTTGCTCATGTAAATATACTTTTAGAAATGGAAGGAATAAATTGAAGTCCTTTTGTTCTTATCTTATTTCTTTTCCAAATGATATGATATGGTCTTTTTAATTTGAAAGTTACTTTAATTTCAAATGATTGTGCCGTAACGAACAGGAGGCGTCCTCTTCAAGAGCACCATGAACATAAGGGCCCTCTCTTATGTAACCCTCATAGTTAAAGGGTAAAAACGGAAGGATGAATGTCCGGAATTAAAGTTATCAGATGTAAAATAATTCAAACTTTATCACGTGGAAAAAGACATTTTTGCACATAAATTAAGCAAAAGATGTTTTTTATTTGTTAAAATTCCAAACTCAATAGAAGTTTCGGCATAATCACAGCAACAAAAAATTTACATCAGTTGGTTTTATCAGCAGAGTTCGAAGGATGAGAAGCCTCTGATGCATCTTTTGAAGATGAAGGATGTTCCGCATCCGGTTCAGTACCTTCGTCCTTATCTTTATCCTCTTCTTCAGCTTCCTCCTCGATTTTAGAGGATTGGAACAGTGCTCGAGGATCTTGAAGCAGTGGGCCAAGAAGTAATGTTTTCAAAGGCGGTTGTATCCAATTCAAGAGCCTCAACAATGCAACCGCCCATGTTTGAAATTCCTTCTTTGGCTTCCTCCAAAGCTTTCCTCCTAATGTGATAAATCGCATGAGTTTTCTTAAAGAGGGAAAAATCTTCTTGGTCTAGGAGTTTGGCTTTGAGCTTTTTAATTTTGGACTGTAGCTGGTCATTTTCAGATCCATGATGTCATAGGTCTGGCTTCCGCAGTTACAGCATCCAGAAAACAGATTCACGTTCGCTTGCCGCAGTTACAACATCCTGTAGCTCAGCCCACTTGACTTTCAACTCAACAAGCTCTGTATGCAACTAAGTTTCCTCTTGGCTATGAATCACTTTTTCTTACTCAAATTTCTCCAATCAGGCTTCTAGTTCACCCTTTTGCGCAAGTCTAGCTTCTAAAGTTGGGAGTCGCTCAGCAAGTTGATCTCGTTCGGCAGCAATTTGATCCTGCTCAGCAGCAAGTTCTTCTTTATCTTGGATCATCTTTTGCAAGCCCTCACAAGTAAGGAGATTAGCCTAAAAAGTCAAAGATTAAAATTATTAAGTTTAATGTTTAGCAAAAGGAAAGGGAAGAAGGAAGAGTAAGATGATACCTGAGCAGCAAAGTGCATGCAGAAAGAGCCTCTATCTTCTGCCGATCTTTCATCTTCCGCCAGTCTTTCTTCGAAGCCAAAGGCTTCAAGTAGTTGGAAACTCCCATCGGCTTGAAGAGTAAGTGGAACTCATTCGAAACCGAAAGAGTGACACTAAGTTCACCATCGGGTTTCGGATAGGTGCCGGAAAAGTGTTCTTAATGTTCCTATGATTGGGTGGCTGAAGAGAACGAACATCTTCCATTTGTTCAGTTGGGGCCGGTGGTGATGCAAGAGCTGATGATGTTACAGTTGGAGTTGAAGTAGGAGGTGAAGGAATATCAGAGGTGGAATTCCTTTGATCGAAAACAACAACTGGAGCCTGGAAACGAGATTCTGCGCTTTCAACTATTTCCATTTCGTAAGGAGTTCCCAAATTTATTCCGGTTGAGCAAGGGAAGTTTTTATTCTTCTTCTTTGAAGAGAAACCATTTCACCATCATCCTCGGTTTCGTCTTCATCAAGGACCTAAATGGTCGATCCAGGTGGGGTTTCTTTTGTTAGAGGCTTCTCCTGAGTCTCAACTTTTAAGTTAGGTCTTATTTTTGTTTTTCTCCTTGGGTTGGGGACTGAAGGAAGATTGGCCTTCACCTGAAGCAAGAGTAGCATCACGATCCCTCTCAATGATTGCTCGATTTTGTTGATGAGCCACCATTGGGTCATGGGAAACCTCAACAGCAGGGCAGACAGAAGACCCATTTGGAAGGCCTGTGTATTATGAAAGGGAGTCAACAAATTTTTATTATGTCATGATGGAGATTGAAAAGGAAAGGGAGAAGTTTTACTTACCATGGTTCTTGGCCTTCCAATTGAATTTGGGTGAAATTTATTTCCACTTATGAAAGTCCATTGTGGAAACATCCAAGATTTTTTGTACCCATTGGGTTAGGTTATGTACCACTGCAGGAACCCAATGGGTAGCTAAAATGGAAAAAGGGAGAGTTAGCAAAAGAGAGAATTTTCTTTAATGCAGTAGAAGAAGGATGTTTGAAAAACCTTATGAGTAAAGTTTCAAGATTCTGGGATAGGCTGTGTTGTTGCCGGTAGAATATCCCCAATAGCAATGATAATGAACCTCTCCATCCAACCACAGTCCTTATCATCATCTACACTAGTGACGATGGCATGGTGACCGCGTTTATTAAGTTTAATCATGCCTTCTCGAAAAAAATTTGGGGAGAAGAGGTTGATCGGATGAGAAAGAGTGAGGGTTTCACAGGCCCGGGAGCATAGTACCCGAAGGCAAGCTACAGTTCGCTATATTGACGGACCTACTTGAGCCAAACAGACTTGGTAGTTATGGAAAAACTCTAAAATAATGGGATCGATTTCTCGGCTCATTCTTAAAGGGAAAGGGTATGTGTAAATGTACATGAACCTTGGTTTGCTAAAGGTGACCCTTTCCACTTCATTAGGGGCTAAAACATTAATAGTTTTTCTAGGCATAGTCTCCCTTCACAACAAGGATACTAGCAGGACGAATAGAAGACAGATATCTGCTAACTGGCTAATTTCTGTCATTTTACGGGTTAGGAGGTTCCTTTTGTACTTGAAGATCCGTCTTAGAATTTAATTGAGAGGGTATGATTGTGTCGGTAGTAGGAAGACCGGCATCGACTTCCTTGGTCTTTTTGTCTTCTTAGAAGGGCCACCACCGATGTAAATGCCTGAGTTACCGGAGGAAGAGGTAGTAGAAGACATGACGATGGAAAATCTGAGTAAGAAAATTTTACTAAAAAAAGAGAGGTCTGCAGAAAAGTTTTAAGAAAATTCGAAGAAGATGAGTTTGTAAAAGTAAAAGGTAAAAATTATTAGAAGTGAAGAAGTTCATAGGCGGCAGAATTCATGGTCATCATTACCTAAGAAAATGGCGAAAATATTAATCCAATTACGGGATAACACGTGTTCGGCTCATTAAATTCAAGGAGACATGCATAGTTAAAACAAACTTCATACTTAAATTCAAGGAGACAAGGCTCAAGTCCCAAACCTCATACTTAAAACAAGAAGATTATTGCAGGATGAGCTGTATGCGGTTTTATGTCATGACAGTTTACTATAGCACTTGTTACAATTCTATCTCCAGGTACAGAAGGAAGCTTATTCATGAGTGGATTATTATGGATAAAATTAGCCACTAGACACTATGTCTAGTGGTATATTTGATATATATAAAATAAAATAAAAGACATTCCTTGTTCTTTTATAAGCACAAGAGGAATATTATCAGATACAAATAATGCAGTTGAATAGCCACGGAGAAAAACTTGGAGAAGCTGCTGTGCTCCTCACAAGCTGCTGTGAACCTAGTTGAGATTCTTATGTTTAACATTAGTTTTTTCTGTTTCCTTCAGCTGGTTGTCCTTGTTTTTTTCTCTCTGCCAATTTGAGATGGTAGTGCGAAGACAAAGTTCGCATCTACCACTATTATATATTTATATCTGCCAGACGCTAGTATGCCTAACTCCCAGAATCTATTAAGCATACAAGTTTCTGAAACATAGGTCTGAGAATTGCCTCAAGCCACTACAGGAAAAAGAAGAATACAGATTTGCAATCACAAAAAAGAGAAACAAAAGTATATCGATATATTTGATAGATGTAACATTATAATCAGACTTATTGATGGAATTCACAAAAATTTAACAGAGTAAAGATTTTTGATTGTTATTAAATGGGAAAAAGAATCAACAGCCAGACTTACAGAAATTAAAGAAGTCCAACACTGCAGAGAAACTAGGAAATAGGGAAAACCAATCAAGACTTCCATTTACTAAACAAATAACAAGTGAAGTGGTTACACACTGTACACAACCTCGCGGCACAACCTAATGAGTTTTCATTTGCAAACCCCCAGGTTTTCTATTAAAACAATGATGGCTAAAACCAACAAAAAAAAAATTGAAAAAGAAATAGGATGCGTAAAAAAATGCAAACTCACAACAAACAAAAAGAATCAAGCAGCTAACTTATAATAAATTAGCAGGAAGAAACCCCCAAAAATATCACTGGAAGTAAAGGGATCCTCAGTCCTGTTCAGTTCCGAAACATAGGACCAGTAGCAGCTAAAAGTACACTGGCGCTGTCCCTCAACACTGTTGAAATGGGTCCCTTGTTGCTGTATGAGTCAATTATAGAAAACTGGAAGCAATTGGAATGGGCGAAAATTGATAGAGAAGGGTTGTAAAATTCTCTAAGTATGTTTTCTTCTATCCGCAGTCTATGCTGCAGCAACCTGGGAGAGAGTAGGCCTGGATGCACTCAGAACAACTGGAGTGCCATTTTCAGCTTATTCTGTTTCCACTTGGGTAACTTGTAGAAAGCATCCTTAGCCATCCCAAATTTCTCTCTAAACTCTTCTGAAGACAAGTAAGTCTGCAGGGAAGGAAAAAAAAAACGGGATCATAGTAAAATCAACAAAAGCATCATGTACATCAACAAAAGAAAGCTCCAAATGGAGCTTTCTGAAGACGCACCTCTCGCTTAGTTACATCAATTTCAGTAACAGGATCTGCTGCTGTTGTTTTAAGCCGGTCATAAGGATAGATCGGAAGTCCTTCCTCATCTTCAGTTTCACCCTCTTTCACATCTTCCTGTATTGTTTCTGGCTTAGGTTTAGGAGCCTCCTCTGTTGTACTATTAACTGAGTTCTCCTTTGAGTCGGCCTGAGGACTTGATTTGAGGGTTTCAGCGTTCAATTTTGGTGCCTCAGGGATCCCTTCATCATTTGAAGAGTTTTAGTTTTCTCATAAGGAGAACCAAAGCTGTTAGTTCCAAGATGAAGAGAATGTACCTTTGATAGAGCGAGGTATTATGACGTCCTTGGCGGGCAACGGTTTATCAAAACTTGCTGTTAATGCTGCAATAGCTGCTGATCTTGGTGCCAATTTTGCTGAATCTGGAGTCACAGATTTTGGATAAAGCTTTCTCACCATTGGTGGAGGTGTAGATAGATTTCTAGCATTTGGGTTCTCAAAAGTAGCTGCCAGTGCATTAAAAGCAGGAGACCTGCCCCTAACACGAACTCGGTCAGGGCTGAAAGATACGCTCCTCGATCGCTGTGACTTCTCAGGGGCAGCAGACCTTCCACCATATGACACAGGTGTTCTCCTTTTAGGTTTCTGATAAAGCAAAGCATGCAAAGTTAGAAAAATCAGCACGCAGATAGAGGAGTCATTACATAAAGGGCAACAACAACTCAAAAAACTCACCCAAAAGCTAAAAGTAAGAAAGGGACAGCAGTTTATACAGGGAAGAAATAAGACACCAAAATCACGTGGAAGCGCCTAAGAGCACGATGATTCTATTTCCAGAAATATATGTATATGAAGGGAAAAAGCCATCTCTTCAAGTAGACTTTGAAATAAAGTCTGCATTCTATAAGTCGTATCTTATAAGAATGATAAAACAGCTTTGACTTTTGCAATCCCAACAACAAATTTGAAAGGATAAATCAACGAGAACAAAGTGTCATATTGAACAAACAAAGTACCAGAAGGTAAAAGAAGAAAATAAAACAAACATGGACAATCAACATATAGTAATCCATTACCTCTGTAGTTCCAGGAAAGGAAAGACAGCAAGTACATATAGGAAGAAACTTACATCCATTGGTGGAGGGCCCCCATTCTTCACTAGTGTGAGCTTTCTTTGGAATGAGTTCCCATGCATCTGCCAAGTGTTCTCTATTAGCAAAAATTAGTGTCAGAAATCATATGCAAACATCATGAAGACACTTACAGCAGATTTAACGGAGTCCCAACTGAAATGACGAGTGAAGAAAGGCGGTTCACTCCCTTCCATAACAATATATATCGGAGCTTGGTGAGATAGTTTCTCCATAAGAAAATCATATTCCAGGAATTTCTGATGGAATTGATCAAAGATAATGTCATATTAGAAAATAAAATTAATAAACCATGAGATCACAAATTCAATTTTGGTTTTGTTAAACTGTGCAGCTATAAACTTTATGCTTTAGCACTTCATAAACTATTCAAAACTAGTGTTTAGGTTTCTGAAGAATTGTTATCTTATACTTCCCAGGGAAACGGCATTATCCGGTTAATCTTGTATTCACAGAGGAATTCAAGAAAAAGAAGACTACATGTCTTGAAAGATTGGAACTTGGGTGCTGAGCCAAAAGGAAGTCCACAAAAGTAAGAGATAATTAACTCTTTTGGTGTAGAAAGAAAGCATCAATGAAGAATGCTGGCGATGATGGGGGTTTTGTGAGTTATTTAGTGAATCACTCTGCGGTTTAAATGTCAAGGAATTTCAGTAACAAGGGTTAGCTATCAAAAAAAAGAAAACCTATTCTTGAACATGGGTTATATGTTCTAAACGAAATAGCTAAGCATGTAACTTCACTTTATATACATCCCTATCAAGGAGAATGGAAAGGGGCTCATTCTTAATATTTAAAAATATAAAATCTGACCCTATATATGAGAAAAATGCCTATAGCAACTACTGGAAAAATATGTTGAGAAGGTGATGATGTCACAATTACATTGAAATATCAGTACATCCTTTGTTTTGTATCTTAATAAGCTACTTACATAAGAAGAGTAAAACGCAACCTAGGATCCAGATTACCAAAATTTAAGCTGGGCGTTTGGGTCCTACTAAAATCCTACATGAATGCTCGTGTGACACTACTTGGACACTCGAACATGTTTTAGACATCCACCTAGTTTTGGCCTTTCCGCAAAAGTCTTTTGAGCTTTGATATTTCTCTTACCCTTTTGGGACCATCATGTCACTCTGCTAGACACTAAGGGCTCACTTGATTGCACTATAAAAAGTAATTTACATATAAAACTCAGCATTATGCATTGTTTGATTTCTGGTATAAACTTTGGATTACTAGCACACTGCATTAATAATTTAGTGTTTGATCTCCTGTATAACGTATACGGGAATCTATGTTTTACTTTATACTCGATAGACATGGAATAAGACGTGTATCAGCAATACTGTGACAAAGTTAATTCTTGACTTCGGTATTACACCTGCACAACAGTCCTTGTAAATATTTCATCACATAACAATCTCAAAATTATCATTCACCCAACAACCAATTCCGTATTTCAATCCCTAAATAACTAGTCCTTGAATCAAATGGTCCCAAACTAGAAACTATGTTCCGGTTCTCTATTTGGAAGTCCTCATGTCGGGGCTCCCTGCAATCATTCAAGGAAGTAGCTCTTGACACGACTCTCTTTCCGGCTCTTTTCTTAATCAATGTTTAAATTGTAAAGCACACATTTAAAGGAACAGACAACACTTAGTTATCACACATGAAATTTCTTTGACAAGTTTTATTTAAACGATATATGAGACTGAACAGCCAGCCTTCTTTCTTTTCTTTCCACGATGTACTTTTTTGGCAATAAGTACCCAAGGGTATGCTAAAAGATTAGTGTGGACTTGACCCGTCTTATAGATTGAAAGAATCTAAGAAGTCCATAATATGTGCTTTATCATTTACCACATTCATCCTAAAGCAAAAGCCCAAAATTTCAAAGACATCTATATACTGTACAAAAGAAATGTAGTCCTTTTTCCCCTCAAAACACTTACTATTTTCTTTCTATCCAAATTTTCCAAATGACACATAACAAAATCATTTCCAGATTTGTCTCTAAATCATAGCTAACTCTTCTCCCAACCACTTGTTGAGTACTTCAAGTCTTCTGACAACACCAACTGGACTCCAAACATATGAAAAATGTTATTCAAATTTACCAATTCTGCATGCAATATAATAGGAGGTGGCCGATTGATCCAGTTGAATCTTCACAAAGAAAACATCAACTGCAGATTTTGAGGCCTAATCTTTTTTTTTTTTTTCTTTTTTCTTCTCTTTTTGACTTTTTTTTCCACATACTATCTTGTTTCAGACGAGCACCATGTGCTGCAGTCCAACCAAAACAAGCTACTTTGAGAGCTCCGGATCATCTAACCATTCAGAGTGTGAGTAGCAGTCTGCCATAGTGTATTTTTTATAAAAGACAAGGCTGAACAAATCTGGGAAGAGCTCTTTCAATGTCACATTCTCCAGCTATTTCTCAATTCACATTCTATCTTCTTCAAGATGCCCAACTTTATACTGAAATTCTTCAGTAAAGGCCTTATTACTTCCACTTAATCAAATTGAAGCTTCAAGGGGGGCGAAAAGGAACATGCAAAAATCAGCAAGCAACTGGGGATAAATCTAAGTTGCTCGGACTCGGGTGCGGGTATCCGATACGGGGATGGATCCGAGTATCGGATTCAGCAAAATCTAAATTTTAAGATTCGGGGGTGCGGATCCGTATATTGATACGGGTGCCGGGATTCGGCTAATAAAAAATAGAGGTATAAAAATATTGTAAATTTTGAGGGATGTTCCATGAAAAACTTACATGAATATTGTACAATTCAATCTTTCTTTGTTCTAAATCTGTTTTATTTTTTATTTTGAGAAATCAAAATCTCAATTTTTCTCCCAAATTTGTTGATGGGCTCTGGTCAAAGTGTCCGAAGTCAGTTGACCGTATCCGGGACATATCCCGTCCCCGTATTCGTATCCATCCCGTATCCGGACAGGGACGGCACCAAATCGAAGAGTCTGTGACTTAGGATAAAACCAGTTGATGTTGAAGACAAGCTAGTGGAGCTCCTTTGACGAGTTGAAAATGCTAGACCCAAGAAACCTCTCTCCTTCTTCTGTATGTAATGCTTCACAAACAAAAAAATGTGAAGGGAGATGAAGCTTCTTGAGTTGGGTATGGGCTTTGGGGGAAAGGAAAGCAAAGGGAGCGGAGTTAGGGGTAGTAGGGCTTTGACAATAGATCGCTATATTTGAAGTAATATGCTGGAACGTTAGGTCTAAGGCCTCATTTGTTTGCACTTAATGGAGGTCTGAATCTTAATAATACAGACCTCATTCATTAAGTGCATTTATTTTTTAGATCTGAATCTTAATAATTCAGATCTTAACCATTAAGTCTGTTTTTTTTAAATTTAACAACCACTTAATGAGTCTGGACAGATCTTGATGATTAAGATCTATACATAGTCTTAATATCATTAAGATATTATACATTCAAGAATTTATGTAAAAAATGACATTTCACTATAACTCCTACACTTTACCACCACTATTGCTATTGTTGTTCCCCACTAGTATACACTACCACCACCCATTACTATCAATCCTCAGCCACAACCACCATTAATGCCAAGCACGAATGTTACTTGTCACCACCACTAGCCATCATTTACAACCATCACCACCAATCACTATTACCACAAAAACCATCGATCACCACTATCAGCCACAATTATATATCAACCATCACAGTAATAGTCACCACCACCATCAATCACCACCGTTAATTACTACTATTATCCACCATCTACTACCCATAATCTAGTCGGTTATCTAGGGGGATGGGGAAATTGACGACGATCTTACGCACAGTATAGGGGTGGGGTGGATGAAATGGAGGCTAGCGTCTTGTGTCTTGTGTGATAGGAAAGTGCCTCCGAAACTTTAAGGTAAGTTTTATAGAGTGGTGGTAGACCGGCCATGATATATGGTGCAAAGTGTTGGATAGTCAAGAATTCGCATATCCAGAAGATGAAAGTTGCAGAAATGAGTATGTTGAGATGGATGTGCGGGCACACTAGACTGGATAAGATTAGGAATGTGGATACCCAGGTGAAGGTGGGTGTAGCTCCCATAGAAGACAAGATGCGGGAAGCTAGGCTTAGATGGATCGGGCACGTGCGAAGAAGAAGCATGAATGCCCCTGTAAGGAGGTGTGAACGACTGGCCTTGACGGGTATGAGAAAAGGTAGTGCGGCTTCAGATTTCCGAGGACATAGCCCTTGATAGGAAGTTGTGGAGGTAAAGCATTAAGGTTGTAGGTTAGAAGGTAGGAGGCTAGCCTGATAGTGTTTTTGTCTTAGGCTGCTAGTGGCTTCAGTTGTGTCCATATTACTTCTTTAGAGTTGCAGGTTAGGTCATAGGAGGCTAGTCTGATAGTGTTTTGTCTTAGGATGCCAATGGCTCTTGTTGTATCCATATTGCTCCATTGTATCTGTAGTACTATGCCATTGTTACTGCTTACTGTTATAGCTTTTCTCTCTATTTTCTGGTTATTACGTTACTGGTGTTATCTTTCTTGCTTCCTTTGCTATTACTGCTCCATTGTCTCTTATCATCTTCTTGAGCCGAGGGTCTATTGAAAACAACCTCTCTACTCCTCTGGAATAGGGGTAAGGTCTACGTACACATTACCCTCCCCAGACCCCACTTGTGGAATTCCACTGAGTTGTTGTTGTACTACCCATAATCACTACCATCAACCAACACCGCCACCACCTACTACCTAGTCAGCACCCACAACCACAACCTTTAGCAATCTCCACCATCAACCACCATATAATTTCTAAAACAATTTTACTAATATAATATAAAATTAATTAGTATGATTTGACTGGATTAATAATTATTAATATTTAAATAAAGAAAAAGCTTATACATTCAGATGTAGAGAAAACAAATAGTATTAAATATTCAGTATTTAGATCTTAATATAACATCTTATTATACTGATGTGGTTCAGATTCAAACGTTTTAATCGTAATACACATTAATTTTTTAGATGTGTATTCAGATTCAGACATCTTAATCTTATCTTAATAAAAACAAATGAGGCCTAAATGACAAAAATAAAGGGACATGGTGAACATTCGGTTGCGGAAGTGGAATGCTGATAGTGTTTGTTTGACAAACAAAAATGGAGAGTATAGATCATTCTTGTACCAGTCAGATTGGAGGCTCAAGATGGACTGATTGGGTAGAGTTGGAAGCAAAAGGGAACAGTGGTGGGAATTCTTATTTTCTGGGACAAAAGAAGATGGAATTGCCTGGAGAAATATTTGGGACAGCATTCAGTAACTATTATGCTGGAAGAAGCTACTTCTGGGCTCCAATATGCTTTTAAAGGGGTTTATGGTCCTTGCGACAGGAAAACAAGAAAAAAACTATGAAGGGAAACTGCAGTAATTAATGGCATTATGACACAACCATGGAATGTGGAGCGAGACTTCAATGTGATAAGATTTGAAGAGGATAAGCAAGGGTGGGCCAGAAATACAAGAGCAATGAGGCTTTTCAAAGTTCATTCTGATTGATCTGCCTCTTCATGGGGATGCTTTTACATGGTTTAGGAGAAGAAACAGTCAGTGTGCTTCTAGAATAGACAGATTTTTAGTATCAGAAGGTTGGGATGAACATTTCAAGTTTGTGAAACAGAGGGTGTTCAATCCTTCTGGAGTGTGGGGAATGGAGAAAAGCAAAAGGATACTTCAAGTTTGAGAATATGTGGTTTGAACACCAGGGCTTTATTTAACAGTTAAGAGAATTGGTGGAGCTCTTATAATATCTAAGGTGAACCAGATGCTACAGTTGCCAAGAAATTAATGACGCTGAAACGTAATCTTAAAAAATGGAACAGAGAAGTGTTTGGATATTCAGAAGAAGAATAAGGCATTGGCCAGACTGGAAGCGATAGATCATGGACAAAGAATCAATCAAGATGAGGAGCAGATAGAGACAAAGAGAAACTCTATTGAAAGGGAGTTAGAGGAGGTGGCAAAAGCTAAGGAGATTTCATGGAGACAAAAGTCTAGGTGTCTATGGCTAAAAACATGGAGATAGAAATACAAAGTTCTTCCATAAACCAGCCAATGCCCATAAAAGATTTAATTCCGTAAACCTCACCAACAAATAAATGTGGAAGTTTATATTTAGTAGTTCATACTTCATAATCACCTTAGTAATGAAAGAACTTCCTTGATAAAATGTTGAAGGCATACCTCACCAATGGATAAAGCCTGCATTTTGTTCTTGTACTCTACTAGCTGGCCAACCCAAACATAAATATCCGAATGACAATCAAGGATAAAAATATCTTCTGTCATCAAATCATCTTGGTTGAAATTGTAGATCTCTGTCACCTGTAATACAGAGGTGAGTTGTCACATTGGAAGAGTTTTAAGAGAATCAAGTCAAAGTGAAATCTAGAATTTTTCCGCTAGTGTTGACTTGATGATAAGTGTGCATCCACACTTCGTCACTTCAGGTGTCTAATAAATATCTATTATATACACAAGCTACTTGTAATAGGATACAGTGTGTATCTTGTGACCTTTGTATTTGATCACTTCCCCTCCTCTCTCAAGAGGTAATTAGGCAAAACAACGAACTGCAAAAGTCTAAGAAGATTTGAGGGATAAAAAGAACAGTCCATCCGAACACTCACCTTTAGATCCCCTGGAGATCAAGTCAAATTCCAGTAGCCAAGAAATGGAGAAATGAAGAAAATTAAATTAGTTGAACTATTAAAAGCAAAGAACCATATTAGTGCAAAAATGTTGATTTATTCTTTGAGTAAAAGATTCTGAAAATAAAAACAAAAAGAAAGTGAGAATCCTTACCTTTTGAGAAGGTGCACGAGAACAAATGAGGATCGCTTTCAGCATCCCGTCCAATCTTCTCACTAGGATATTCAGATTTTCCACTCAATATCTCCCAAAATTGCTCAGATTCTGCCCCTTCTTTTTGCAATTTCGACTGCATATCAGGCTGCACATTGTGTGTGACAAATAAGACAAAGATATAGCATAATTAATAGAACCGAGATGCTTCAGTTTTTTTTTTTTTTTGATGAAGAGAACCAAGATGTTTCAGTGCGAACATAAAACTGGTTCAATGTTCAGACGCTTCACAATGCCTGTCGCACCTGTGTCGACCTGACATGATTTGGATGTGGGTGTGGGATCCATATTGGAGTGGCCAAGTTATTTTGGGTGCTTTGACTACATCTATGACCAAGAAGTATAGATTGATTGGGTATTTGCTTTGAGTTTGGTTCATGTCACATATATAAAGTTATATGAAGTATCTGAACGCTTTGCTATATTACACGAGATATCTTATGAATAGAATATTAAGTGTTTATAAAGAACTAAATTTTATTAGTTTAGTTAAATAGCTTTAATTAATCACATTATATACTTATATATGTTGTAATTTACATTTATTGGTCGTATAGCAACACCTATATCTGCACTCGGACCCATACCCCTGATCCTAAATTCATGCGATGAAGAATCCAACCTCTATATCTACTCGTATCAAGTACCCACAACCGAGTCCAAAAAACACAGTCGCAAGTTAACGAGTTACGCAGGTTTCAACAAATAAACAGTACATGTAAAGACTACCAAGCATAATTCCTTAGTAGCTTGCAGACAAAGGTCAAGTAATACATGTTCACTAGGGGAAAGCATCTCATGACAACTTGCCTTGATAAGATCCAGCTGCCTCTCAACAAGTTCCTGGTCCTCAGAGGTGGTAAGATTTCCGGTCCATGTGAAGACAGATGAGCCACTGTGTAATATGTAGCAATATGAGGAGTTCAAAGACGAAGCCACCTGATCCCGTTAAAATGGTAAAAAGAAAATTGTAATTTGTTAGCCAAACACTACGTAGGCAGAGTGCAGAACAACATAAGTGTATACATGTAAGCTCTGGACAAACCAGGTAACAAGCACAACAGACACAAATTCAGGTAAAATAAATTTTCCAAAAACCAATGACCACTCAGTTTTTAGTAATTGGACTGCCTATCTAATATTAGTTTTGTTTCTATTAAGATCTACGAAAAAGAAAAGTGCAACAACTTGCAAAACCTAATTCAAAATCCACAAATTTTGCTGAAGAACTACGTAGGAAGATGTTTAAAATCAGGATTTTCCATACACAAGAATGATGTTTTCAGGAATAATATATGGTGTACCTCATCCACTCAATGATTTATTAATTATTCCAATCATTTCATGTTAAAAACTTTCCAAATTCCAAATTGGGACATCTTACAGTAATTGAAAAACATCTCAATTATAAGAACAGCTCCTTTTTTCTATAGCTGTGATGTTCCACCGAATACATACTACCTCTACCAACACAGGTATTGGGTAATTCTGCCTGTTAAAGCATTAAGTAGATAAGGAAGAATTCACCTAATGTTACCACATCTAGGATTCAAACCTTGGTTTCCAACGTTTTTACTTCAGCTTTTCAAAGAGCTTTCAAGCATTCCAACTCAAGTAGTCGATGATTTTTTAATAAAGTAATCCTTCTTTTGTGAAAACAAAAAACCAAGTAAAATGCATTCTTTTACTTCTGCAAGTACATTACATTAGTCAAACTATCTTTTAATCTCTGCATCAAGTTAAACACAGATAAAATGGGACTGAGGGCAACAAAAGAATTTGGAACACAACAAGCTCTTTAAGGAAAGTTTTGACAAGCTACTGTGTCATCTGCAGGATGACATTTCTGTGAGGGTTTGCTTCGTTGGACACTAAGGTCCAGATACAGATACGGTTTGGGTGTAACAAGATTAAAACTTTCATCTGTAAGCATTTTCCTTTCCAAGAAAAATCTCAGAATCAGAAAAGACTGCAGTCCTCTCAGTAGCATTTGAAGAGTAGTAGGGTGGGCTAGCTAGATAGAATCTAGAGTGAGCAACTTCTTAATTGATGATCTATGACTGTTTCTTCCCTGACACACCCTGGTGACAGGGAAGCAACAAATAAGAAAATGTGATAATTTACATCATAAAAACCAAGAGAAACTAGTAATAAAACTAAAACAGTATTAATTCATCAAAAACTAAATAAAAATACTTTCAATGTCCATATAAAATAATGAGAAAAAGCGTCTAATTAATGGAAAAACTGGAATCCTGAACTAGAATTCTTAACCACTGCTGACGAAAAACAGCTAAAATGGAAGGAAAACAAAGAAAGAGGACAGAGATCCTAAAACAACTAGGGAAAAATATAGTAGATGAAACCAAGAAATTAAAAAAGAATACTCCCTCCCCAATTTATGTGGCACCATTTGACTAAGATACGGGGTTTAAGAAAGAAAGAAAGACTTTTGAAACTTGTAGTCTAAAACAAACCTCAGATATTTGTGTGACTGTAAATTATGTCATTAAGGATTAAATGAGAATTTTAAAATTAAATCATTTCAAAATATAGAAAGGTGACACTTTTTGGGACAAACTAAAAAGTAAAGTGTTTACTTCCTTACCTCGGGTAGGTTGAGAAAATGTGCCATAAATTGGGATAGAGGGAGTAATATGTACTGCAATCTGTGCAGTACATGATAAATGGTAATTCCCCAAGCCCAGCCCCCTTTTCATCCCCAGTCAGTTAGACAGAGTGGAGAAGATTCCTAGTTATCAAATGCTGAAGATTCAGCTGTAATGAGTTACGCCATTCACTTTTGAATCTGAATTTCTAATCTCACTTAAACAGGAACAGAGCACAAATAAAAACGTTTTAAGATGGATTTGAGACCAGAGATATTAGGAAGAATGAGAGGACTTCTAAGTCAACCATGCCGAATAAACCACCCCACGCGCACCCTTCTCCCCCTTGTAGCATCCTTTTGTATATCATTTGGAAATGGGAAAACATTCTACATCGATTCACATTCCAACTAGACACATTTATGACACCTCCAGTACCAATATGCGTGCATGTATATAATGAACTGGCAGGATGGACTTACAGGTTCTACTTGAATTGATTGCATATTATCAGGTCCAGTACCCTGAACTCGGAATAATGCAATTCCATCCTCTTTATATGTATCATCAGCAAGCTCCTTCTCTACTAGGTGTTTTTTGTATCCTTCACTAAGACCACCCTGGTAATTTTGATAGAAGTAAGTTTACAATAAATGATCAAAATGATTTTAGAAAAGACGAAACAATAACCTCAGCCAGACACTTTCTGCACTTCCACAAACCTTAAATACAATAAAGCTCTGAAAGATGACAAAGAACTGGAGTGGTTCATATCCTTCATAAATGCGAGCCTGGAAGTTTTCCATATTAACCAAAATTCAGCATTAACTTTAGGTTAATGATCAATATTCAATTTTGAACTATTATCATGCCAGTGAATTACCTGAGTAGCTGAGAACTTCAGTGACTCATTTATCTTGCCTGCTTGAGAAATTGCTGAAACTCTATCTCCCTATGTTCCATAACAAGAAAGCAGCATAAGTAATGATATCTTTTTTCTTTTCTTTTTTTGATGAAGTAAAGGTTTTTATTAGCATAAGTAATGGTATCTCTAAATGTTTAATAGCCGTTTAGAATTTGTTTTGACACAAGCACAAGGGAACCTTTCAAAACTATACATCCCCACTCTACTTCCTGAAACCAAACCAAAAGTCATATTCTCCCCACTTGCTTTTTTTGGTTCTAGAAGCTTTCAACATTCATTTTCTTTGCTGACTTGATAACTTGAAACATACTTCTTTTATATCTTATATAATTTTTATTGTATCCTTTTTATATGGATCGTTAGCCTTTCCGACTGTTCACAAGTTAAGAAGTCTGCGAGATAGAACATTCAATACACAGGCAGCAAGAGAAGAGGTGGATTGAAGGACCTCTCAGGTATTCTTTTCGATTTAATGGAAGGAGAGGAACAGAAACATTTTGAAGAAGATGCAAATACTTATATGGAAGATCAAGGCTATCCTCTATTTCTGATCAATGTTGGAGTAGATACAGATTACCAAAAAGATAAATGCCTGGCTTGATATTTTGGTTTGATATTCATTCTGGCACTTTCTTGATGCCAGAATATAACAACGTTGATTTACAAAAACAGCGGCAATTCAAGAAGCACTAGCCTTGGACCATATTCCCGTAGGTTCGTTTAGTGATTTGTTTGTGACTTGCGGATATGGGTGGTTCGGGTCCTGAAGGTCCCAGGAGCGTTTTGTATGCCTACTAGTTAACTAGAAGCCTTGAAGTTCATAGAGTTGACCAAAGTCAACAATATGGGTTAACATGGTTTGAATCATGGTTTGAAGATTCTAACAAGTTCGTCTAATAATTTTGGACTTGTACGTATTTCCGGAATATGACCCGAGGGGCTCGGGTACACTATTGCATGAAAGTTGGAAACTTAAGAATTCAAAAGCTTGACTTGAGTCTTGATTTGATGTTGGGGCATTTACCTTCGTATTTTGAACCTTTTTTTTTAGAATGGTAACAATTTTCATATATCAAAGCACTAAAGATGTGCCAAAGCCATATTTACAGGAGAGGAAGTGGAAGAAAGGAGGAAAAAATGTCTTATACAACTTATAAGGATTGTAAAATCTCCAGGATAGATTAATATTAACAGTAAATTCCTCTTTACACCAAAATAAAACAAAAGGGCATTCATTTTGATCTTCTGAATTGTGCTGCCTGTACCCTCAAAACATCTAAAATTTCTTTCTGTCCAGATAGTTCACCAAATGCATGGTGGTATCATCTTCTATCTACTTTTCTGCCTGGGAAGACCACCTCCCCTGTTTCAGCATTTAAGCAATTCCAAGGAGCTTTTTGGCATTACCCAAGAGAGACCCCTCATACACAAAACAAATGTTCCAGGTTTGTGAGCCTCACAATGCAAAAATAGATGACAGTTGGTCTCTGCCTTCTACAACATATAAGGCATCTAAAAAACAAAGGAAAGCCTCTCTTCATCAGATTTTCTTGAGTTAAATAGGCCTTTTTTATCACTAACCACATGAAGCATGCCATTTTGTATGGAATTTTGACTTTCCATATATGTTTCCATGGCCACAATTCTAGCTGAATGAGAGCTTTGTTGAGAGTCTCATAGGTAGCTTTGACTGTGAAGAGAGTTCCATATATGTTTTCCCATGAAGATTCCCTAACTGTTACCCTGCCTCCATAATCCGTCTTCCCTTTGTTTTGTGCCCTTGAACTGTCCAAACACCTTATAGAAATTAATAATTCTCATAATTTCCCAATCATTTAAATTCTTCTGAAAGTGATGAGTCCAAACTTCTCCAATTTTACATCCATGTTGTAGACTTAGGATCTCGTTTCATCTTATAGTGCCGAGGGTATATCGGAAACAACCTCTCTACTCCTCTAGAGTAGGGGTAAGGTCTGCGTACACACTACCCTCCCCAGACCCCACTTGTGGGATATTACTGGGATGTTGGTGTTGGTGTTGACTTAGGATATAAATATCTGGAAAACCCATCTTTAAAGCTCCCTGTCCCAACCAATTATCCTCCCAGCATAAGATCTTCATACCATTCCCCACCCTAAAATAGGTTCCTAATAGATCTCGACTGCCCCACCCCATCAGGAGAAGTTACCTTTTTAGTTGTCCATAGCCCCACTTCCCAATCTTCGTACTAATTACTAGTCACAAAGTGCATTTTCTTATGTGATGAATCTCCATAACTATTTCATGAGTAGACTTTGATTGTGTTTCCTCAGATTTCTAATACCAAGACCTCCTTCCTTCTTACATAAGGTGATAGTTTTCCATCAAAACGGATTGAAAACCTTCGTTTTCCTTATTTCCATGCCATAGAAAGCTCCTTCTTAATTTGTCTAATCTCTTCTATACCTTTGCAGGAATTGGGAACAAAGATATCATGCATGTAGGCAAAGCATCTAACACACTATTGATCAAGGTTAATCTACCTCCCAAGGATAGATATTGACTTCTCCACTTTGTAAGCTCTTTATCACCTCTCCAAAACATCATTCCAGGTCTCCATTTTTTAAAGCTCCCTGTCCCAACCAATTGACCTCCCAGAATAAGATATTCATACCATTCCCCACCCTAAAATAGGTTCCTAATCCCCCACCCCATAAGGAGTAGTTACCTTTTTAGTTGTCCATAGCCCCTCTTCCCCATATTTCGTGCTAATTACTTGTTCCACAGTGCATTTTCTTCTATGGTAAATCTCCATAACCATTTCATGAGTAAGCCTTGATTGTGTTTCCTCAGATTTTTAATACCAAGGCCTCCTTCCTTCTTACATAATGAGACAGTTTTCCATCAAACCAGATTGAGAACCTTCTTTTTCCTTATTTCCATGCCATAGAAAGCTCCTTCCTAATTTGTCCAATCTCTTCTCTACCTTTGCAGGAATTAGGAACAAAGACATCATGTATGTAGGCAAAGCATATAACACACTATTGATCAGGGTTAATCTTCCTCCCAAGGATAGATATTGACTTCTCTATTTTGTAAGCTTTTTCTCACACCTCTCCAAAACACCATTCAAGATCTCCAGAGATTTGTTGCTCCCATAAGCATTCCCAAGTATGTTGTTGGTAGATTTCCTACTTTAGACCCTCGAATTTGTGCCAGGCTCTCCATCTCATGGACTAGGTTGACAGAAAATAACAAGCTTTTGTCCCAATTAATATGTAGGCCAAAAATTCCTTCAAATATAGTGAGAATCACTCTGATCATCCACAGTTGATCTTCATTAGCTTCACATAGTATAAGTGGGCCATCTCCATAAAGAAAATGTGTGGTCTCCAGGCTTGACTCTTGTTTCGGGGTTTGCCCATACGAGCCTGGATTGACTTTTGTTGACTCTGACCTAGGGCTAGAAATAAATGGGATTGATTCCTATAGCCTTATTTGACCTCGTTAAGCATTTTTTGGCTAGAGTGTGGACATTTGGAGACCATAGAGAAAGGAAAAGACATTCTTGATGCTTGAAGCTTGATTGGAGAGATAAGTATATTGCCTAACCTCGAGTTGAGAAAATTCTTCCTGGACTTTTTTGCTAGATGCTATGATATTGGAGGTAATGTATATCGGAGGTGACGAGCGTATATACGTATACCAAGGGTTTATCCATGCTCGGGGTAGTTTTTTAAGCCATATTATGCTTTGTTTTGCTATATGTCTTTACGTGTTGTATGACTACTTGAGCATCTATATAGTTTTTCCATTCTTTTGTCCAAATAATTATATTTGTGTTTATAGTTACATTTTCTTGCAATACATTTATGTTTTTATATTTTTCCCCTTGGTGCTTTTCTTCGCCAAGGTCCACACTTTAATTGCGCTTTGCCTTAACGCTTCAACAGACTTTAGAGATCTTTTGCAATTTTTGCTTTGACTACTTTCCTCTTTTGTTACTGTTTCTTTGTACCAAACAGTGATGTATTATCCAGGGTTATGTATTTATGATACTCTTTACAGTCATGACACCAGTTACTAAAGGTATTTTGCTTATTTCCGCATTGTTTCAGACTTATTACGTTTCTTATTTATGATATTACAGTAAGACTTTATTTATATTGTCTTGTTATTGCTGAATATGAGTGTTGGTTCGCCTAGCGGGTTGAGTTAGGTGCCATTACGACCCTGGTGGCATTCACGTCGTGACACACATAAAATTTCCGGGAAGAGAATAGAGAATGATAATGCTGACGATTTTACCTCAACACTTTGTTTCCCAAACCAGGTGCCAATGAGATGTTCCTCCTTATCTTCTCCAGGGTAAGAATATTGGAATATATAGCAGTCTCCACTATAAAATTTTGATTGATCTGATGCTTGAAGAAGAGTCTTCTGCTGGCCATTCACAAGCCACACCTGAACATTGAAACGGTGAATCAAATACTTACAGCAATGTAATGTTCAATAGAAGATATTTGTCCAATATATTACTTCACAGTTCACACGCTTCTCGTACTTTGCTTCACAAATAACTTCTACTTTAAAATGGAAATCACCAGAAAATCTATGTAGATCAATATGGAAATAGACAGAAGTTAGACACCTGTAAATTGCCTGTGCAGTCAATATATGGTTGAGGTTCTTCCTTTGGAGGAGCTGCTTTCATTAGGCCCCTCACGTTAAGCCCTTGACGCTTTAGAAGTGCTGGAGAACCATGAGGAAAGGAGAACATCAGTACTATCATCAACAGGAGGAATTGCATGAAGAAACAAAAATATGTTGCTTTTTAGTTCTAGGAATTAGCAAAAATCCACCAGTAAAGTAACTAACCAGCAACTTTGCCTCTACCATCCTCCGTCACTGCCACATTAGTTGATTGAGGCCAAGAGTCGAACTTTGAGCGGAACATGACAGTCTCGAACCCTTCAATTACACGAATTACATGGCACTTTGGTCTATCAAGGCCACGGAGTAATTCCTATAAGGTGATAGTGAAATGAGATAATGACAGGGTAAACATAAGTTGAGATACAGATTTAATAATCCAAACCGACAAGTGAAATATTACATCTGCAGCCCCACTTGCAGTTTTCCTATCATCAAGAGAAGTGTTTCTTCCCATCCACACAAAAACTTCTATCCCACAATCAACTATATAGCAACCATTTGTATCTAGCAGCTCCCTTGTCAAAGACTCAATCTCAAGAGGTTCTGCTTGCCCTTTCTGAACTCTGTAAAAATAAACAAATACCAGCAGAACTGAGATGTATAGGCTATAAAGGTGATCATAAGAAAAGGAAAAAAAAATTACACTTCTAACATCTTGAAATGTATCTGAACAAGAAATCCTTCTTTAGTGGCAAATGTTTCTCAAGTATAAACGTTGCACATTTACCTATAATTGTGCAACTATTGGATAAACATCATTTTGCTTTTTATTTACTCTGGTCTGTTATTAAAGTCTGAAACACTCCAAGAGTACCTGAGAGCACAGCAGAAGTAACTGGAAAAACATGAACTTTATACCTCCAAATATGAAGGTAATAGAAGATCACTAAACATAGACTTTTAATGCTTGAGTCTTATTTTAGTCCCAAAGGCGAACTTCTGTATGCCTCCTAGGACTAATGTCAGTATTTCTAACAGGGAGTCTCACTCTCTAGTATCTTTCTCTATAGGATTCCAGCAAACAGATTTGAATTCTTTTCTGTTAAAGCAAACATTGTTCATAAGCATCCAGAGGATGCAAGCAAACTATAATGTAAGATTAGCTCCAGTACATATACTTTGAGCTTTCAAGTTTCAAATAAGATTCATGGAGCTAACAAAATCAATGATCTGTACGATGCTATTTACATTGTGCAAATTGCACCAGCAAAAAAGGGAAAGTAAAACACCTAGCTTTCAGAGAGTGAATGGGAGTTAAAACTTCATTAAAGCATCTGCAATATTTCTGTCCATACACACCAAAAAAATGCAGGCAGAAACCATTAGCCATATCTTTTAAATAGGCTTTCTAACTCTCCAAAGTCCCCAGCTTGCGTAAGCATCTCTGGTACTATAGGGCATCACCAAGTGTACCCCAAAAACTCTTAGGAACATGCTCAAAATGTTTTTAGCTTACTTCACAGTGGAGGAGGTAGGAGAAGTCCATTATCTTCAACTTCTTTTTATGATAAACAGATTTGAACTCTTAACCCAGAATTATCAACATTTCAGTGATCATAATGGATTTAGTTTACTGGGTAATGTAGGCCTAGGTTACAGAAAAGAGAGAGGTAAGGCTAAATTCGCTGTTTAAACTTGAGAGAGAGAGAGAGAGAAAACAAATACTCTCCTTGTGGCTGGAAAAAAAAACTGTTTGAAGTCAGGAGATTGGAACTACCATCACAAATGGTACACATGATTACTGAAAGGAGAGGAAACTAATAGAATTGGTAGAGTCAACTTTCTTGGAGTTTGCAAGCTGCTGAGACTACTTTAGGATAGACATCATTTTGCTGGCGATTCTGCGCAAAAAAAAATGTTGCACTAGAGGTGCTAGTTCAGGGGTAAGAATGTACAATTTTAGACTATTCCTGACACTGCTTGGAACTTAAATTTTAGAAGGAATAATTTTAATTTAAAAAAATGGAAGAGTCAATCTCTTGTTAGAGAAATTGACGACAGTAGAGTTAAAAGAAGACTTGAATTATTCCTTACTGTGGAATCTCTGTTAGGGAAATTAGGGAAAATAGAATGGCAAGAAAACTTGAATGATTCCATACAGTGGACTGTAGGAACGACGGCAAATTCTCTGTTAAGTCATGCTATTAGTATTGCTGAAGCATGAGAGCAGTGCAGAAGAACACCGGCCATCCAGAATGATTGGAAAACTAAGGCCCCTCCTAAGGTGGCCTATTTTGAATGGAGCACAGTGCTAACATTCGATACTATACAAAGAAGAGGCTTTACTCTTTACAGCAGGGGCTATCTTTGTGAAGAGTACACTCAATCAGTCAAACATCTTCCACACTGCAGACAAACATGGAAAACATGGACAATGTTTCGGAATTTATATGGAGTCCAGTGGGTGATGCCAGCCAGGTGATCTAAAGCATGGCCTTACTAGTGGGCAGGGACAATGGGAAAGAAGTAGAGACAATGCTAGAAGACTATTCCATTATGTGTATCTTGGAGGATTTGGATAGAAAAGAAATCATAGATGTTTGAGGGGGAAAAGAAATACATTTCTTATATAAAGCTTAGACACTTTCAAAATCTATACTATTGGTGTAGGAAGAATGTGGTAAGTTGGTATAGGGTACAAGGTTGGACCTTATAACTCTGTACACATATAAAAGGAACCAGGTCCCCTGACTTTCATATATTTCCAGTACCTTCTAGATACTATATATTACTCCCTCCGGTCCATAATAAGTGACTTTTTGGCCTTCTTATTTTTGGTCCAAAATAAGTGTTGTTTTACATAATTAACTTTATTTCTCCAAAATTTGCCCTTATTTACATATCCCAATATGTCAAATTAACAATATGCAAATTCTAATTAAGGTTAATTTAGTCAAAATACTTTTTTTTAGGAGCTAGTATTTTCTTAAGGGGTGTGCCGAAGGACAAAAAAGTCACTTATTATGGACCGGAGGGAGTAATACTAGTATATTACTTTACTTTAAACAATATAAAATAAAATTAAAATTGCCAGGAAAGAAGGCAATATATAATAGACCTTCAGGTCATAGTCCTTATTTTATCTGCAATTTAAAATTAAAGTACTGGAAAATACAACAGATTTTACAGGGAAAAAAAGGTATCAGCATATCAGTGAAGTGATGAATCAAGCAGCAACATATATAAAAGTATTACCTAAATTGATGTGGAAAAGGGGATCTGAGGATGCAACATCAAATGTAGGAATAACTCACCTATACAATCTAGTAGGAACATTATCAATGCTTTTAGCCTCATCCCTTATAGTCTTCCTTGGAAGAGGAGCAAAGCCACCAAAAAAGCCCCAGAATTCTCCGGTCTCGGCGTCAGCCATCAATTTACCATCCTCTACATGTCAATCAGACCACAGTTTAATGCAACAGACACTTCAGCATAACTGCCTTAAGTAACTAAATTACTAACTACTTACCAATTGCAGCAACCTCACATTTGCCGTCGTGGTACGTATCTTTAATGTACTGAACAACTTCAAGTGCTTTCGCCCTTTCTTGAATAGAAGAATTGGAACCATTAAATTGGAAGATTTTTGACATGGTATCAAGAATGAAGATGTCATCATGATTAAGTGAGGATCGAGCGAAAGGAACCTGTCCCAATAATGTAGAAATTGGTAATGAAAATTTAAGCTTAAAGGTTTTCTCATCATTCATTATCAGAAGCAAAGTAGTTGGCAGACTTGCCTCCTTCACATGGACGACATGCTTCCCTTGGCATACGTACAAACAGGTCTTGTACTCTTCTTCCTCGACATGCTTAAATCCAGATGCAATTCCACCTTTTAGAGGGATTATACATGGTTTAAAATAGGAAAGGAACTTCTCCGTTTCATGGCCCTGCACTTCACGATATTGAACAGCACGCCCACCAAGTGCTGCATCTAATTCAACAGTTTTTATGGCAGCAGCACCAGCTTCATCCTAAATAAAACAGATCCAACTATGAGATAACATTTGAAAAAACACTGGCTGCATAATCTTCTAACTAGAAACAAACCTGACTAGTATCTTTACCAAGCCAATAATGAATATCATGTCGTAAGGCACCAGTTTTTGATGTAGTGGTCTGAAAAAGAGCAACAAAAAGCTTCAGATTAACAACTAAAGCAATATAAAAGAAAAAAGTGTTGATAAGTTACAGCAGTCTATAACAATTTTTTTGAAAAGGAACACGTTCTCAAGGATATCAAGTCTACTGTTTTGCATCTTATTTAGTCCACTAAATGCTGCTTTAATGATTAGATCTAAATTATCTCTCCACAAGCAAATGGGAACGGATACTCCCATAAATTCTCTGTTTCCAGACTACATTCGAGAATTTTCTCTAGGCCAAATTGATTGTTTTTTCTTGTCTTCTTGATTCTTGAATTTTCAGCACTTTCAACCTATACACACTATCCAACTGAAATATAAGATATATGATGTCTTTTCCAGCATCATCAAAGTTTACCTACAATCACAGTAAGCTCCTACAATCCAAACGAGAGGGAAAGACTAAATCTCTTATAGCTGACAACTCTGACTTATTAAGCTGCAAAAGTCAGGTCATTGCCGTCCCTTCAACCAGATAAGACACAAATGATTCCTAATTCATCAAGTTACTCCCATGCAGATCCAACATCATAAATGGCTCCATAATAGCACAATGACAGTTGCCCTTTACCATGACTTGGAAGCACAAAGCATTCTAGAAATAAAGGTTATATTCCAATTTGAAACTTCAATCAAGCAGTACAATACAACATGCCAGAAATGACTAGCATAAACTGTTTCTTCAAAGGACGAAACAGATAGCCTAAATAGATTCATTTAGTTAGACTATTCCTCATCCATAGGAAGCAATAATCATCTTCTATGGATCGGCCAGATTATATTAAGAATGAAATATTCAAGAAAATCGAGCAGGCCAAAGGAATATTTTATTTTGTTTTAACAGTTTAATAACTGCTAGTTTGAGGTATGGTGTATATTTAAGATTATACCAAGTATATAATAGTAAAACACTATGCAATGACAACCAACGTTTTCCTGTCAGAGTCTAACGGTATGGAAGTAAAACAAAATGACATCAGTAAGAACTTTAACCAGATGATGAAAGCTAATAGATCAACAAAAATAACATACCTTCAAAACAATATACGAGTCTCCTGTGTAAAATTTACCGTGTGATGACTTTGGAACAGGGACTGGACTTAGCTTTTCAATACGCCAGATCTCTATTCCGCTATTAATGGGGTCAAGGAATTTGAACTTGAACACTTCTTTAGCTAAAACGTTAGCTAATGAAATTAGATGTTAAATTTGGAAATAAACATACACATCAATTCACGACAATGTTACACTTCTACATGACCTAAAATGAGGATACGCCTTTTGGCCTGCTCCTTGAAAAGCTGGATCCAAATCTCTCATTGAAACAGCCATAGTTGTTCCTTTCTGCTTTCAGTACTTCAACTGAAGAGAAGGGTATGAATAATCAGGGATAACATCAATAGAAAAGGAGAAGTTTCAACACAAATCCTTCTACTACGCTCATGGCACAAGAGCCTCATAAACTTCTCAGAAGATGATCCGAAACACAATTATCCGAAAGACGAAAAAAGATGGTAGAGGCATGTTGCACTACTTAACAAAAGAATACAAAGATGAAAGATGAGTAACAGCTGCCACAATCCTGTACATTTAGCAGAAAAAGGACTAATTTTACAGAAACTCATAGAAGAACAGAAAAAATCCATCAAATATCGAATCAAATGAATGTATGCTTCACCAAGTGCTGCAACATCAAGAAGGCCATGAATCCAAGAAATTTAAGAAGAATCCATTCAAGATTAGGATTTCTTTTCCTTAACAATTAGGATTTCTTAATTCTTGTTTTAGTAGGATTATATTTATAGTTCTAGTCAAACTAGGATTGTTAATTGGTAGTCCATTCCTACTAGAATTCTTTTTCCCATTTTAGTTAGGAGAGGTTTTCTTAGTGTTATTCTTAATCTAGTTTAATTAGGATTAGTTTTCCTTAACCTTATCAATTTTACTCATTGTAAGGCCTATTATAAAAGGCTCAATATGTTGAAAATAAACACTAATGATTAGTTTTTCTAAGCTCTGGCTTCAAAGCCTTCGTTGCCCTTGAATTTCGTTCCCTAGTTCAATCCGGAACTCCAGATGCGTAAGTAGCGGCCAAGCGGCTCTGTCATTTTCAAAGAGGTTATCCTTCTCTTTCTCGCCTAACTGAGAACGTAGCTCCTTGCCTTTGGGCCATTCTTCGGAGTAATGGAAAGGAATACCAAAAAGGAAGGGCGGCTAATAAGCAAGTTGACTCAGGTAGGGAGAGAGTATATTGAGCTCCAGGTTTAGGTTTAGGCTTAGCCCTTTCGGTTCAAACTTGAAGCAAGAGCTTAGAAAAACTAATCACCAGTGTTTATTTTCAGCATATTGAGCCCTTTATAATAGGCCTTACAATGAGTAAAATTGATAAGGTTAAGGAAAACTAATCCTAATTAAACAGATTAAGAAGGAACTTTCTATGGGCTGGCAACAACATCAGTTCAAAAATCCACTGGGTGAAATGGTCCAAAGTCACACTTCCTAAATCACTTGGTGGACTTGGTGTAGAAGATCTAGCGTTGCATAGCAAGGCCATGTTGATGAAATGGCACCGGAGATTCAATCAAGATGATGCTGGTCTCTGGAAAGAGGTTTTGACGGCCAAGTATGGGAGACTTAATCACTGGTGGACCAACCTTGTGAGATCACCCCATGGCACAGGGCTATGGAAACACATAAACAACTTACGGGAAGATTTCTTCAGCAGCTTATACTTCCAGGTTGGAGATGGGACCAACATAAAGTTTTTTTTGGACAGACAAATGGCTAGGGGATACTACACTAAAGGAAGCATTCCCAAATCTGTTCCTTATAGAAGATAACCCAAACTCTCTCATTGCTCACAATAGAGAGGTCAACAACAACAACAACAGAGAGGTATCCCATTCTTAGAAGGAACTTGCATGACTGGGAGGTAGATGAACTCATTGACATGATGAAAACACTGGAGAAATGTTCAATCAATTCTCAGCTAAGGGACAAACTGAAATTGGGCAACTCTAAGGATGGCCTTTACACTGTATGCTAATCTTTGCTCTAACAATTTGATGATTGATCTTTGGCCCTGGAAGCTAGTTTGGAAAACAAAACTTCCACCTAAAGTGAGTTGCTTCAGCTGCTTGGCTCTAAAGGGTGCCTGCCTCACCCAAGACAGCCTAATCAGAAGAAATTTCCAACTAGCAAACAGATGTTTCATGTGTCTGTCAAATTCAGAATCCATTAACCACCTTCTCCTGCACTGTCCAGTGGCCACAGACATCTTAGACATCTGGAATTTGTTTCTCAATGTTTTTGGATTGAAATGGACTATGCCATCATCTGTCAGAGATGCAGGTGCAAGTTGGAGCTTAAGGAAAGTTGACAAGACCATCAGAAGAATATGGATTATGGTTCCTGCTAGCATTTTTTGGTGTATCTGGACCGAGATTAATCGTAGATGCTTTGATGGTGTATCAACTTCAATTGGCTACCTGAAGGCTAGATGTTTGGTTACCCTTTTTAGTTGGGCTAACCTCTCTCCTGTAAATAACTCTGACGCATTTTTGGACTTTGTCAGCTCTCTAGTTTTGTAGCACTTCAATTGTAAATGACCTGATAAACTTAGCTTTGAAATCTTTTAGCATCTTCTTGATGCCTTTAATGATATCTTGCTTACTTCATCAAAAAACATGATTTACTTTTTATTTCATTGTTCTTCCTTTATTCAACGCTTCTTGCAATCTTGCGGGATTGAAAAACGTGTGGGTCATGTTTCTTTTCATCATACATTCTTCTAACGTGAGTTTGAATAACACTTTCGCTAGTTTTGTGAAAAACTTTAGCGGGGTGCTTTTAGTTTTCTCTCTTCTTTGTGCTTGAGAGGTGCAAAACCTTGAAAGTACATCAATTTGGTATCAGAGCACACGTTCCAGGTTCAAATTCTTGACTTGCTATCTTGCTCATCGTGTCACCAAACAAGAAAATAGCAAATTCGTGATCCTCTTCAATGGATCTTCAATTAAAAATTCAAAAATTAAGAACTATAGTCCTTGAACGAGACAATGAAGAAATTAAAATGCAGCTACATAGCTTGGCGGAATCGATGAGGCATCTTAATGAATAGATTGAAGGTTTGGTGCTTCAAAATCAGCTACCAAATCCACCACAACGCCTACAACCTCCACCACCACATAACATACCAGTGCTACTACTTCTATATCCATTAATACAACTGTGTAGAGCAAAATATATTGAGCATGATGACGAGGTTGAATCTGACCTAGGCATAAGAGTACCAAGGCACCATGCCGAATATGATAAATTTTTGGATAATCAAGGGAGTGAAGAGGACGAAACTGATGAAGACCATTATCAGAGAGATGAAATACATGCATTGGATCCAAAACTTGAGGAATTACCACCTAAGTTTTATGGCGATCCATTGGATTATCCAGCCATGCGTGTCGTTGACGTTTCTCCTTTTAGAGATGCTCAACACAATATTGACTTGATTGTTGACTCTATCATCCCAAACAAGTCTTCTTATTGCGTTAATCCTAAAGTCCATAAAAATATGCATGAACAAGAGGAAGGATTACCTGTAAAGGAGTGGATAATGGAGAGTTTGAGTCCATATATTGGAGAAACAAGATGTCTTAACGTCATAAAAATATATATATATATATATCATCAAAGTGACTGTTGGTATTCCCAAGAAGAGCGTTGATCTCGATGCCTAACTCAAAGCTAGACATGGAGTTGGTTAAGTTTACACCAATAACTTCATATCGTAAGATGAAGTTTGAGATCAACATAGAAAGATTACATGGAGAAGGCTTGGTAGAAAGTTGAAACTTAGAAAGTGGGATTTGGTTGTTCACCACATTCTAAGTTTGCTTACAACGTAAAAAAGCTCTATGATAAGTTATCAAATTGTAACTTAAAACCTGGTGCGCATTGGGTCCCCATTCTTTATTATAGCAAATCTTGCACCATCTATAGAAGTTGTTAGGCTCGAGGATGAGTCTTTTTCAACAAGGGGAGAATGATGCAACATCAAGAAGGCCAAGAATCCAAGAAATTAAAGAAGTCCAAGAATCAATTCAAGATTAGGATTTCTTTTGCTTAGCGATTACGATTTCTTAATTCTTCTTTTAGTAGAATTATATTTATAGTTCTAGTGAAACTAGGACTGTTTGTTAGTTGGTAATCCATTCCTACTAGAATTCTACCCATTTTAGTTAGGATAGGTTTTCTTAGCCTTATTCTTATTCTAATTTAATTAGGATTAGTTTTCCTTAACCTTATCAATTTTAGCCTATTTAAAGGGCTCAATATGCTGAAAATAAATATTGGTGATTAGTTTTTCTAAGCTCTTGCTTTAAAAACGTGATTTACTTTTTATTTCATTGTTCTTCCTTTACTCAACGCTTCTTGCAATCTTGCAGGATTGAAAAACGTGTGAGTGAGGTTTTTTTTCATCTTACATTTTTCTAACATGAGTTTGAAGAACGCTTCGTTAGTTTTGTGAAAAACTTTAGCGGGATGCTTTTGTTTTTCTCTCTTCTTTGTGCTTGAGAGGTGCAAAACCTTGAAAGTACATCACCAACGCAAAACACATATCACCTGTTAGCCTCTCATGACTTCAGATATTGCTCGCATTCCAGATAACACTAGAACGAAAGGAAATTGAGACTCTTCCATGAAAGGAGCCGGTAAAGCAATCTTCGTGCAAGATATATAACACATCATCTAAGAAAGGGACGTGTGGTGGATTCAAATAACCACACTGTCATTTGAATATTCCTTTGTAATTTAACACGTGCAAGATATTGTTACTTGAACCCTTTAAATTTGAAGCCATTTGTTTCATAGTGATATATAAATGTTTTTATAACCTACCAGTTCCTAACCAAACCCGATTTCATCGGTTACTCATCCATTTGGATTTTCAAAAATCATCCTCCACCCTCTCTTTGTCGCCTACAATACTTGTCCCATTTCATGAATGCATTTTTTTTAATTCAATTTTGATCATATAAAGCTTATTAAGCAACTAAAAGAGAAATTAAAAAAGCAATTAACAGAGAAGGCATCACAACTTACACCACCCCTGCCCCACTCCCCCAATTGCATACAACAGAAAACAGAGTTTTTCATTCAGTTCTTTTATCGGAGTGGGGACGGGGAGAGAAATCCAGGGAACGGACAAAAAGGAAGAGAGAATTCTGTGAAGGGGGCAATAAATTTATGAAGTGGGAGAAAAGAAGCAAAAGGAATCGGAGAGAACAGCGGCAAACTTAAGAAAGGAGAAAATGAAAAAGAAAAGAAAAAAAAGAGAGGGACCAATAATATCATATCAAATCTAAAATCACAAAACCCAGGAAAGAGGTGTTGCGTTCCCAATGATCTGGGAATTCTAAATCTAACCAAAACAAGACATAATAAACCAAAAAAAAAACTCAGATTGCACAGTCCACAAAAAAAAAAAAGAGGGTCCGAAAATTGATGCTCCAACATTCGAGCATCAGACAGCATTGAAATTGCCACCTATTTCCATAAAAAGAAACTTCAATAATGCAACTTCCATTCTCAGATCACACATAAAATATCATCTCAGTTAATAATTCTAAACGTATTTCGTGACCAACTTCCCCAAAACAACGCATAAAAGAGAATTTCAGAAATAACAACAAAAAAAGTATAATTACCTAGCTTTATCGAGTGAATTGACCCAAATTACACTGCCTTAAGATCAACAGATCCAATCGAACAGCACAATTAAGCAGAAATGCAAAATCTGACAGGAACAAGGGAAAGTGTTTTTGTTTTTCTTTGGAGAGAGAAAGGGAAAGGGGAGGAGAGAGAAAGAGTATTGTTATCACTAAGGGGGTTAATATATGTTGGAGAGGGAGAGAGAGAAAGTCGGGGGGTTGGAGGGAATGATTTGTTGCCAGGCGTGCTTGTCACTAACGGCAGAGAAGAAAAGGGAGGTGAAATGAAAGAGAGAGAAAAAAAGACACACAGATGAACTGTAAAGACTTATGATTAATCAATATTCCGTCCAATATTTCTTCATTTTCGTTTTTTTTTTCTTTTTTTTTTATCTCTTTTCTCTCGATGTAAATAATAATGGAGTCATGTCTAGATTAATGCGAATAAATAGGTAATTTTCCATGAGAACCAAGGTAGTTCCTTAAACATAGGATAGTGTCATACGGTGTGCTTGAAAAATAATAAAACTCATTTTATAGAATTCGAATTAAAATAAAATTAGCTAAAATAAGTTTATATGTACATTGTTGCACTAGCCATCAGTTTCTCCATTATGAGGACAATTATTTCGGTTTCTCATTGGTATATCCCAGATGTGCTATAAAGATGGAAGGCCGTAGATAATCAACTTTCAAAGATAAAAGAATATCGTGTACTTCTTAAGGTTGAGGGAATGTACGTCTAATAAACTCAATCATTCGTATTAAATATTTGTGTGTCGTTGTACGATTTGAAATTTTTTACAACTTCATATTATACTTTTGGACTAACATATATATATATTTGATTTGGGAACTGAGGGGCACAGGGGTATTTCGGCATATTGAGAAGCATAATTGCATTTGTAGATTTTCTACTTTTGGTTTCCTCTATCGCGATCGCCATGAGAAGGGTCGCGGCGGTGAAGCTTCAACTGCTTGGTCATCGGGTCCGGAGAGGGTTGGTCGTGACTGCGAGGGTAAAAGAGGGAGTTAACGGTCAGCCTGGTCAAGCCTTCAGTGAGACCACGAATTATAAGACCTCGGGTTGCATCACAATCGCGTGACCTTGGTGTCACGAACACAAAGAAGGAATTGTAGCACTATAAAGTGCCAAAGCTCGATTTTTTGTAGGCATTTTCACTTGTTTGGGGGACTTTGAGGTAAGAGATTGTCACGACCCAAAAATTACAACCAAGGAGTCGTGATGTAACGACCTGATAGGTCGATTTGAGTACTAGCCTTTATTTTTGTGTTCTGAGACCACTCTTGGCTTTATTTGATATTTCTTGATTTACACGCGTGGTCCGTGTCATTTTCAAAAATGTTTTTTACGCAAAAATTTGAAGAAAATATGATTATTGGCATAAAATGGGACTTGAGTTGACTACGGTCAACATTCTTGGTAAACGGTCTCGGATCGGTATTTTGATGGCTCTGGTAGGTTCGTATTATGTGTTTGGACTTCTACGCACGTTTGGTTGGAATCTGGGGTGACCTGAGCGCGTTTCGGCGTATTATGTGTAAGATTGTGAAAAATGAGTTTTTCAAGTTGTAATCCTGAGTTTTGATTATCGATTCTTGTGATTTGATGTTATTTTGATGATTTGATGTAGCTAGAAATTTTATATGATGTTATTACACTTGTGTGCATGTTCGGTTTAGAGTCCGAGGGGCTCGGATGAGTTTGGGACCATTTTTGAACTTGTTGAAACTGTTGGTTTTTGCTTATGGTGTAAAGTGCTTAGCGATTGCGAAGGGGAAAATTTGGGCTAGTGTTGGTTACTCTTCGCGAAAGCGAGGCATTGGGGGATTACCCTTCACAAACGCGACTGATCACTCGCGAATGCGTTGCTTTGGGGAGTGGCTGGGGAAGGAAAAATGGTCTTCATCACGTACGCGGACCAGAGGACGCAAACGTGAAGGCTGGCTGGAGAATAGGGATGGCAATGGAGCGGAACGGGTGCGGAGCGGGGCGGGTTTGAACCTATGCGGCGCGGGGCGATTTTGGGCATGTGCGATTGCGGGGCGGGGCAGGGCGGGTTGACTTAAAAAAGAAAAAATTACGGTTGCGGGGCGGGTGCAGGTTCAAATCCTGACACAAACTTAAGCAAGAGATGAATCTATTCTACACAAATCTATGGTTGTATTGGTGAAAAATTCTATCGTTGACTATTTTAAAATCCACCCCCTCGAACACACCCCACCCTACCCCCACCCCCAGAAGAAACAAAAAGCAGAAGATAAAATTAGAAGTATGCTTTGACAATGAAACAAGGAAACACCAACAATTTTCTTCTAAAATGTTACACCCCGCAATATTACGTAGATATTACGCCCTGCAGTGTTACATTATGATGATTGTACGCTTCGCAACAATATATTATGACGATGTTAAACCATGTCGTATTATACATGGAATTGTCGTAAGGCAATTGACCTCAGTTCAAGGACAAGATTATTTGGAGATTATAAGTATGGTACTATTTCAAACAAGTGATAAGTAAATTCGTGAAGGTGAGAGGGGGAGCAAATCAAAGAAAATGAATTTCGTCGAAATTTTGATAATTTTGGATAAAATACGGCCCGAACTAAAATACCCGGTATTTATGGGCTAGTGTCATACAAGGTACCACATGACCATGATAGTAAGGGGTAAAAGATGTGTTAAAAGTGAGTAGTACTTTAAGTAATTTGACATAATCCTTAATTATGTGAATTATTAGATAATAGGGAAATTAACTAGTTAATTAATAATTAGTGGTTGATTAATTAAAATCTTTAGATAAGATTAATAATCCAACGTGGCAGCATTGTATCATCTATTATGTGACTCTTAATGTCACATGAAATGTGGCAAAGATTTGAAGGAATTAGTGGCCAACTAAGCCATCAAGTGGGGTCCACTCATAAAGGTTAAGAAATCCTAAGTCATTTTGTAAATCGCTACATATAATATGAAAACTTCAACCAAACACAGAAACCTTATCCATCCAAATCACTTTCTAATCCAAAACATAGCAACGTTAGTTCCATTTTCAAATAGCAACGTTGTTGCAAAATTCTTCAGGAAAGTTTTCAGCTAAGATTTTCTTTGCATAAGCAATGTGATTGCTTCGAGCTTTTCATACGACTTGTTCGGGTATTTTATCGTAATTGTCGTGTGTTAGAGGAATGGCCAAGAGAATCGGCTCAGGTATGTTAAGGTTATCCCTTCTTTCTTTTGGCATGGTCCAAATTATACGGAAAAAAAACAAGCAAACTCATGGTGTCCATAAATTACTCTATTCGTAGAAATACTAGGGGTGTCTATATTTTTTATTCCCCATGTGAACTATTATTATCTTCTGTTTATGGGTCTCGAAAATACGTATGTTGGTAAAGTTTATTTCATGATATTAATCAGAGGCATAATGGCCTTATGACGTACCGAGAGATTTTATTGACATATTTCATATGCATTTCATGCATTTACATATGCACATTGACTCATGACCAGATGGCGTTATATACACGTATATACGTAACTATATGTATATGGAATATGGGAAAAGGTTACGGCGCTCTATACGCACCACCACCTGATCAGCTGGTATATGATGATGATGTGTTGTCCACAGTGGCTGAAATATGGTTCAAACGGTGTTATATACGCGTATATATGTATGTATATTCAAACAGCATTACATACGCGTATATATGTATGTATATATATGTATATGGGATATGGGAAAGGTTATGGCGTTATATACGCACCACCACCTGATCAGCTGGTATACGATGACGATTTTGCCAACAGTGGCCGATATGATATGATGGGATGCCCTCAGAGGCTGATGATGTTATGAAACATGTACCTATGCACGACATGACATTCATATGCATATGCATGACGCTAAAAGTAATTTATGATTTACAAAGCTATTCAGGCTTACAGGTTGAGTCATGTGCTCTATATTTCTTCCATGTCTCTTATGTACTTATTTATGTGCCTTACATACTCGGTACATTATTCGTACTGACGTCCCTTTTGCCTGGGGACGCTGCGTTTCATGCCCGCAGGTCCCGATAGACAGGTCGAGAGCCCTCCAAGTAGGCTATCAGCTCAGTGGAAGAAGTTGGTGCGCTCCATTTTCTTCGGAGTCGCTTGTTTGGTTAGTATGATTTAGACGGGTATTGTTTGGTATGGCGGGAATCTATCCCGACCTTTATGACATTTATGTACTCTTAGAGGCTTGCAGACATATGTCGTATACGTGAAAGATTGTACGGCCTTGTCGGCCTATGTTTTGAGTTTGTAATTGATTATGTTGGACTATTAGGCCCGTATGTCACGTGTATATGATAATGTAATAAGAAATATACGTTACGTTGGTACTCAGTCGAATAAGGTATGGGGTGCCCGTCGCGGCCCATCGGTTTGGGTCGTGATAAAAGTGGTATCAGAGCAGTTCTGTCCTAGGGAGTCTACAAGCAGTGTCTAATAGAGTCTTGTTTATGGGTGTGTCGTGCACCACACTTATAAGCAGGAGGCTACAGGACATTTAGGATTGTCACTCTTTCTTCTTACTCTAGATCGTGTGGTAGAGCTCACTTATAAGAATTCAAATTCCGAAATTCTATTTTTATTCATAATAAGACGATGCCTATGTTCAGAAAGATGATCGATAAGAGATATAGCTGTGGAAGTGTTGAATTAGAGGAACTCGACTTTGTATCATGCTTATGATAAGTAAGTATGATGTCTTCAGCAGATCATGTGCGTACTGAAAGGTGCAAGTCTCTTAATAAAGAGCCTTAAGGCAAGAATGCCTATCCACCTCTATGGTGAAAGACAATGAGAGATTAAGAAGATAAATACAAGTTTCAACAAGTAAAAGGATCAAGGTGAAAAGGGTACAAGGTACCCAGTTAATGAAGGTTAACAGCGGTTATAATTAAGGCAGAGGAACATGAGCTTTTTGAGTTATATTCAACAATAACAGAGGTATATACAATTGTTCGTACCCCTTCCAGATATTCCCTATGGGGGTTAACAAAAGTAGTATAAGAAGATATGATGGATGAATTGATTGCGTCAGTTGACATTTCCGAAGGATATTGCAAATGTGCTAATAGATCTCTTTATGAGACACCTAGATGGCGCACTCTAAAATAGTGCAGTCAGATACATTTACTACAAAGACATGCACTATAAGCGTGGAAGGGATAAGTATTACCTTAGTGTGGCTCTCATCCTTAGTAGAGCGAGGATGTTGAGAAATCCAAAGAGCCATAGGATGGAGCAAAGGAAGCTAAAAGCGAAAGAATGTCGTATTGAAGTTTTCACAAGAAAAGAGATATGTAGAAGTATTAGCAGAGTAATGAAAAAAGAGATAAGGAAGCATTATGAATAAATTGTGATACATGGATGAAAACGGTAGAGTGTTACAGAACCTATAGTCAAATGAAAGAAGAGATGAAAGGTGATGGGCCTTAAGACAATAAAAGAGTATAGGCCATAAAGTTATATCCTCATTTTGAGAAATAAGTTTGTGACTCCAACGCGATTACCAGAAGGAAAAGTTAGACCCAAGAGTGATGGAAATCAGTATGTGCTGCTGAACAAGTTAAGTTAAACATGAATTAGGGACTGCCTGATTTGGTAATAGTCGGCATCATGAGAATTTCATATTTTATTATGGAAATAGTAGAATGGACAATAGAAGAAGATTCACGAGAAACTCAGAGAATGGTCATTCAGTAAGACGCTTCCCTAAAGCAAGAAATGTGAGCAAAGTTCAGCTTAAAAGACTGTATATGCCAGTTATACTAAGTGTCACCCTCGTGAGAAAGGAATTTTGTTATCCTTGGTACAGAAGGATTACCGCAAGATGAGTAAGGGTCATTGATGATGTGAAAGGATGACAAAGATAAAAAGGAAAAACATCTGTAGGAAGGTCGTCATGGCTCCAAGTCTTAGTACTCCCCTAAAGGGGGGGATATGGTGTGATGTGGCGTTAAGTAAGAAATAAGTGATTCTAGAGATTATGGAATGGTAAAGGAATAATTCAATAAAAATGAGACTGAACTTATTCAAATCCCACAGATATGCTACGATTCCATAATATTATGCAAACACGACGTCAAGGAAAGGAAGTAAGGGTTCCTACCGGGGATGTTATTAATAATAAGAAGCCAGTGCGAAAGGCAAGTTAAGACAAAGGAAACAAACTAAGAAATATTATGCGGAACATTTATATGAGGATGTGCCAACGAGTAGTTGATATTTGATTCAGGATAATCCTAGTTATGGATAAACAGGAGGTTACAGACGAGTCAGCAGATCGTGCAAGATAAACATGGTAAAACCCAATATAGTGAATTCAGCCTTGCAGTAAAGTCATTGTAATACTTGAGAAATATTCAGATAAGAGTTAGGGGTAGTTAAAGGTACCTTATGAGAATAAAAGAGAGTTCCACTAGGAAGATAGTCAAAATACCAGTTCAGAGGCAACCCTACAAGCACAAGGGTGTGGGGATAAGTAACTATGAATAATTATAGGCAAGGAAGGACATCAAAAGGTCCGTAATAAACTCACAACTTTACAAGAGTCAGATGGTCCTCCCTAAATACTACAATGAAAGACTAGCTGGGAAAGTAAGGAAGAAGGCTTCAAAGCTCAGTGACCTAAGGAGAGAATGGTCTTAGAACAACAGTCTCGCAACAACATTGTATGCACTTCATAAGAAAATGGCACCTACCGTGGATAATGAACGGGAAGTAAAAACCAGAAGTGATATCCAAGATCATATAAGTTGTATGGGATTCCAATATGCGTGGGCATAAAGATAAGCTAAATATGCACACGAAAGGGGGAAGAAAGGCCAGGAAAAGTAAAAGCTTACGTTTAAATAAAGATGAGAAGGAACAAAAGGAATTATTCGATCAATGGTACGGAGTTAGTTACGTTATGGACGCACAGTCAAGAGAAAGAATTGAGCCCAAGTCATAGATCGAATTGTTAAAGGATTATATCATGGATATTCTATAGCACCCATGAAAGGCTAAACATAATAATTAATACCATGAACCACAGATCAGGAGATAGCTTAAACCTACATAAAGGCAGATCAGAAGAAGGAGGAAACTAAAAGGTTACATCAACGAAGTAAATCAGGAATCTGATTATTGGACCCGAAAAATTATAGAAATCGTGATTGAGCACATTACAGGGTCACTCTTAATATCAGAGGTACAAGAGGGATAGTACAACAACCATATTCTATAACGGCCCTACGATAAAGCCGGTTAGAAAAGTACCAGCCTCATAATAAGTCAGTACGAAGCTCCCCTCGGGTTGTGTATGCACCAGAGGTGCAAGTATTATAATAGAGCTTAAAGCTATGAACGTAAATTACACCTAGGTAGAAGGGAGGTCATGAAAGAGATAGAAGATACAATGCGAGATTTTAAGGTAAGGTAAAGGTGAACAACGCAAGATACTCAAAGCCAGAAGATTGTGAATATTCCATACTTCGGATAAAAGGATAGAAGCATGGGGACTCAGTATCTAGGAATAATAGCAGCATCGTCAATAGCATATTTTCCAGCCTATGGTCTAGGTATCGAAAATCCTGACTTAGAGAGTAAAGAAGAGTTAGAGACAATATGATGTCTCGTTTGATGTTCCAAAATGACACAAGGAAATCTATGATGCAAGTAAGTTGAAAGGTTGCAAGCAATATAAATAGATATGTGTAGGTCACAAGCTATTTTATGGTGAAGCGACAAGGTTCTAGAAGACAGGAGTAAGGATAAGAACGAGCGAGTGAGAAGGTAACGGAAATGGATAAGTCCTCAGTATTAAGACCATGAAAACAAGAAGAGCAGATGGTTCTCTAAATTATACAAATCTTACTATAGCCTGAATAAACTCAAAAGAGTCTAAGACTAATAGCATTTAGAAGAGTTGGAATGCTGCCCTGATAATAGAATGAGGGTGTAATTGTGATAGATAAAGGATGACGTTTGGGCCTTCGATTGAGTAATGATATGACGAAGAAAAGAAAGGGATCTCATGAATTGGAAAGGATTAAAACACCCACGTGAGGTGAATCAACAATGGATGGGTAAAAATTGCAAAGTATGAGATGAGATTGGGCCATCAGTCTTAAGATGAATAGTAATGAAGAACGGTAAAGGATTTAGCGTTATGAATATATGACAAGCAACAAGAGTAACCTGGGGTTCAGTAGCAGACCTCGGTATCGATAAATTGAAGTAAGAATTTTGGTATAATATGGCCTACCTAGATTTAGTAAAGCTAATGATACCCAGAGGGACCTCTTGACATAATTTTGTACATGTTCACAAAGTAAAGCCTAGAGATTGGCTATAAGCTGGGAGAAAAGAGAAGAGTCAGCGCTCATATAAAGTTAGAATCGTAAAGGCTGCATGATAGAAGGTAGCAACAATTGCGAGATTAGAAGGATTCCGACTATAAGTCATGGTATGAGAAAGAGGATTAAAGGGGGGAATGCGCTGGACTTTAGATTTATTTACAGAACAACTGCCTAAATGGTGAGGAGAGTATTAAGGTATTCACAAGAGCCATAAGTTATGAAATGATAAGAGCATCGGTCAACATTCGAGGATGAATGTTCCAAAGGGGGGAATGATGTTACACCCCACAATATTACGTAGATATTACGCCTTGCAGTGTTACATTACGATGATTGTACGCTTCGCAGTAATATATTACAACGATGTTAAACCATGTAGTATTATACATGGAATTGTCGTAAGGTAATTGACCTCAGTTCAAGGATAAGATTATTTGGAGATTATAAGTATTGTACTATTTCAAACAAGTGATAAGTAAATCCGTGAAGGTGAGAGGGGGAGCAAATCAAAGAAAATGAATTTCGTCGAAACTTTAAAAATTTTGGATAAAATACGGCCCGAGCTAAAATACCCGGTATTTATGGGCTAGTGCCATACAGAGTATCACATGACCTTGATAGTAATGGGTAAAAGGTATGTTAAAAGTGAGTAGTACTTTAAGTAATTTGACATAATCCTTAATTATGTGAATTATTAGATAATAGGGAAATTAACTAGTTAATTAATAATTAGTGGTTGATTAATTAAAATCTTTAGATAAGATTAATAATCCAACGTGGCAGCATTGTATCATCTATTATGTGACTCTTAATGTCACATGAAATGTGGCAAAGATTTGAAGGAATTAGTGGCCAACTAAGCCATCAAGTGGGGTCCACTCATAAAGGTTAAGAAATCCTAAGTCATTTTGTAAATCACTACATATAATATGAAAGCTTAAGCCAAACACAGAAACGTTACCCATCCAAATCACTTTCTAATCCAAAACATAGTAACGTTAGTTCCATTTTCAAATAGCAACGTTGTTGCAAAATTCTTCAGGAAAATTTTCGGCTAAGATTTTCTTTGCATAAGCAACGTGATTGCTTCGAGCTTTTCATACGACTTGTTCCGTATTTTGTCGTAATTATCGTGTGTTAGAGGAATGGTAAAGAGAATCGGCTCAGGTATGTTAAGGTTATCCCTTCTTTCTTTTGGCGTGGTCCAAATTATAGGGAAAAAAAAACGAGCAAACTCACGGTTTCCATAAACTACTATATTTATAGAAATACTAGGGGTGTCTATATTCTTGATTCCTCATGTGAATTATTATTATCTTTTGTTTATGGGTCTCGAAAATACGTCTGTTGGTAAAGTTTATTTCATGATATTAATCAGAGGCATAATGGCCTTATGACGTACCGAGAGTTTTTATTGACATACTTCATATGCATTTCATGCATTTACATATGCACATTGACCCATGAACAGATGTCGTTATATACGCATATATATGTAAATATATGTATATGGGATATGGGAAAAGGTTACGGCGTTATATACGCACCACCACCTGATCAAATGGTATATGATGATGATGTTGCCCACAATGGCTGAAATATGGTTCAAACGACGTTATATATGTATGTATATTTAAACGGTGTTATATACGCGTATATATGTATGTATATATATGTATATGGGATATGGGAAAGGTTATGGCGTTATATACGCACCACCACCTGATCAGCTGGTATACGATGATGATTTTGCCCACAGTGGCCGATATGATATGATGGTATGCCCACAGAGGCTGATGATGTTATGAAGCATGTACCTATGCACGACATGACATTCATATGCATATGCATGACGCTATAAGTAATTTATGATTTATAAAGCTATTCAGGCTTACAGGTTGAGTCATGTGCTCTATATTTCTTCCATGTCTCGTATGTACTTATTTATGTGCCTTACATACTCGGTACATTATTCGTACGGACGTACCTTTTGCCTGGGGACGCTGCGTTTCATGCCCACAGGTCCCGATAGACAGGTCGAGAGCCCTCTAACTAGGCTATCAGCTCAGCGAAAGATGTTGGTGCGCTCCATTTTCTTCGGAGTCGCTTGTTTGGTTAGTATGCTTTAGACGGGTATTGTTTGGTATGGCGGGACTCTATACCGACCTTTATGATATTTATGTACTCTTAGAGGCTTGTAGACATATATCGTATACGTGAAAGATTGTACGGCCTTGTCGGCCTATGTTTTGAGTTTGTAAATGATTATGTTGTCCTATTAGGCCCGTATGTCACGTGTATATGATAATGTAATAAGAAATATATGTTACGTTGGTACTCGGTCGAATAAGGTATGGAGTGCCCGTCGCGGCCTATCGGTTTGGGTCGTGACATAAAATAAGTTTTTCTGATTTGTTTCATCTTTGTAATTCATTTGCATTAATTATTTTATGTTTTTCGTTTTTTTGGGTTAAACTCCTAATAGCTCAAAAGCATATTCTTAAGTAAGACACAACTGAAGCAACCAAAATGCCTCTAGTCTTATTTGTAACCCAGATTTGAAATCCTAGAAGAAACATTCCATTTTAAAAATACCAAAGAAAAGGGAAAATGAAATAGTTTAATGAAAGTAAATATAATTAACTATGTTAAAAAGCTTGAGCAGAAATTTCAAAGTAAAAAAAATAAATAAAAAAATTGCGGGGCGGTGGATGCGGGTGCAGTTGCGGGGCGGGTGGATGCGGGTGAACATGTTATGTGGGTGGGGCGGGTTGAAATTTTGTGGGTGAAAACAAAATCGGCCTCACACCCGCCTCATTGCCATCCCTACTGGGGAATAAGCCTTTGTGAACGCGATGTGGACTTCACGAATGCGTAGGCGTTTGTGCTAGTGCTCACCGCGAATGCGTTAGGTGCTTCGCGAACGCGAAGAACACGTGACGCTCAGTTATTTAAAAGATGAAAATCGGAGTTTATGCATTCAACACCATTCTAGAGCTTGGAAAAATAAAATTTGGAGGAGATTTTTATCCCAACTTCATTGTTTAGTAAGTTTTACTAGTTTTGATGTATTTTCATAATCACCCATTGATTTTTATCCTTAATCTATGAATTTGATGGTAGAAATTAGGAGGTTTTGGTAGAAATTAGGGATTTTGAGATTTAGACCTCTAATTGAAGTCAGATTTCGAAATAAATTACACAACCGGGCTCGAGGGTGAATGGATAATCGAATTTTGGTTCGAATCTCGAGTTTTGGCCAAGTGCGCCCAGGGTTGACTTTTGTTGACTTCTTTCAATTTCATTAAAGATTGAACCTTTTTCACCCGTGTGTAGTTTTTAAAGCTTATTTTGAATCATTTGAACTATATTTGGCTAAATTTGATTGCTTTGGAGGTTAATTCTAAAGAAAAAGTCGTGGTTGATCATTAATTTGGTTGCGGGAAGAGGTACGTGTCAAGGTTAACCTTGATTTGAGGGAATTAGGACTTGTTTGGTTTATTTAATACATGATTTATGTGTGGGGACGACGTATCTGCAAAGTGATAAGTGTATATATGTGGTTATGGGTTAAGCATGCGGGTTGGGATATTTATTTATTGTGTTCAATTATTTTATGTTTTCATTTACTCCATGTTATTACTTGTTAAATGCTATAATTATTACTTGTCCTTACTTGTTAAATTCATGACTTTATCTGTTACATGACTTGCTTGCTAATTGTTTCCATGCATCTGTGCCTTTATTTATTGGCTGCCTTTATTTATTCATGCCTTTGTCTTTGCCTTTATTTATTGATTGTATTTACCCGCTTTATGACCTTGTATGTTATTAGACAACTACTTTGTCCACTTCATGTCTTTTATCATGTAATTCTCTTATTGCATTTTATGTGAGATACGCCGTAGTTGGTTGTAGTTATACATTTATATTATTATTGTGTGGGATCAGGTTGCACCTCGCAACTGTTATTGGTATTACAAGGTATCATTTCTAATACATCGGTGTGGCAAGCTCTGTGGGATTGGGTTGCACGCTGCAACGAATACGTTGCACACCGCAACTATATTTGTGTGTGCGTGTGTGTGTGTGTATATATATATATATATATATATATATATATATATATATATATATATTTGTGTATCAAGTTGCGCGCCACAACGGAGAAGATATATTGACTGTTCATAACTGTTGGTTCCGTGTTGTATTGAGGAGATTGAGCTTTGATGTTATTCTAGGGCCCTCTGTTATGTATTTCCTGTTCCAGATTTCATGTTATACTTGCTTTTCTTTGTTTGCGTTATTTCATTATATTTGTACAGTTTATAGTGAGTGACTTGTTAAAGTCTCGTCACTACTTCGTCGAAGTTAGGCTCGACACTTATAGAGTACATGACGTCAGTTGTTTTCATGCTATATTTCTGAACTTCTTGTGCAAATTTTGGTATTGGTCCCAGCAACAGCTAGGGGAGGCTCGCTCAAATTAGATTATTATGGAGACTTGAGGTAGATCTGTACGACGTTCGCAGAACCTGAAGTCCCCTTCTTATTTTTTGCACTGTTATTTCATACAGACTGTTTTATTTCTTTCTTTCAGACCTTGATTGTAGTATTTCGTTTTAGTATGTTCATGTACTTTTTTTTTAATCAAAGCCCGCTAGGCATTGCGCCTAGGGTTAGTTTTCATAAATATAACATAAAGTACAACAATGGAGGGGGGCATGAACCTGACCTCCAAGATTACAATAGATGTACACTTGATAACCCAAACTTGGTAACCAAGTGAATCCTGAGTAATGTGATGAGTTAGACCTATAGTGAGCATCCAATTGTCTATCCTAAACTGATAGACAAATGGATATACAAAAACAAGTTGAAGTAAACATAGGTCATCTATACAAAATTGCACAATTGATCCTAATTCTACTTGAGAGATGAGTTGGAAGATCTTCTTCCTTATGCAACAGATTCTACTTCTAAAAATAAAGTAGAAGTTCCCTATGGTGTGTGACAAAAAACCTATGGTAGAGGAGGGAAGTGTCTTCAATCTTGCTTTGACATTTATGTCCAAGAAATAAATGTTGAATACAAATATCAAAAAGGCCCATGAGATTGGGCTGACTAGTTGCTGCTGCCTGATGTTGCTGACAGAAGAGAATGAGCATTGTCCTGCCTTTTTTATTCTGAACTTTAAACCTGCAGCCTGGGATGAGAGATCTGAATGTTGCACTGTCTACTGGAGCTTATGGATTGTTGTTGCTGATGGATGATGCTGGTCAAAAGCATGAGGGCAAGGTATGATTCCCTAGTTTGTACCTGCTGCTGACTTGCTTTGTAATTATGCTGGAGATGGGTCTGCTGCATAGGAGTTGAGGAGCATGGAGTTGACTTCTTATGGTACTTCGGCTGCCATGATGTACCTGCTACAAATACCCAAGAGCAGGGTAGCTGCCATATTCATGTGAGTGTAGTTGGATAGGAAAAGGTAAATTGATGCATTTTCAGTGGAATGAACATCTGGGATGTTAATACCACACACTGGAAATACACCAATTGACCAAGCCTATTCAGTGTACCTGCAAAAATGAGCAAACTAGTTAAATAAATTGAACATTGTAGCTCTTTTTTCCTGACAGGGTTGCTCTGTTTCCAGGTTCTTGTGGATTCTGGATTCAGAGATTGGGTAGGAGGTGAGTTTTGATGTGAGTGGAGGAAGACACTTGGTGGTGGTGGGAGCAGCTTGAGCTTTTTCCGGACACCTACTTTCAGGTTCTTATGTAGACTGAGGTAGGATATTTCATTGCTGCTGAAATTAAGGAGATGTTCAGATGGCAGAGTCCCATGACAACTGGCAGTTGAGATACTGCAGTGTTGTTGTCTGGGCTTAAAGGAGTGGGGGTGATTGGACTCTAGAGGAATCCTACAGCTACAGTTTTCTGGAAGTGGCTTGGAGATCTTTTTAACTGAGCTGGATGTTTTTGTGATCATTTGTGTGTTGATGCTTCTTTTGGGATGAGTAGTGATTGGAAATTGATATGTTTCCAGGAGAATGAGCATCATTGATGCAAATACCACTCCCAAGAAACATACCAATTGGGTGACTAAGGAGAGTGAAACAATACATGCAAAAGAAAAAATAGAGTTAGAGGAAGATTGAGCATTCCTGCTCAGTTTCTTAATTTTGTTATTTTTAAGAGGTTCAAAGGTGTTTGCACATTGTTGGTTGGGATTTAAAATGGGAAGCTCTACTACTAGGTTCTTGTGGGTTATAGGAGCATTGAAAAGGAACAGTGACTGTCCACTTTTTTGAGGTGTGGGCAACATTTCTTTCCAGTTGTTCCTGCCTTTCCTCCTATGAGTGATGTAACTGGGGGTGAGCTTTATGTGTTTATGTCTATGGTGCTGTGTGGAATCAGTGGTACCAATGTGTGAGAGGGTGCTTGGTAGTTGAAGGAGGTTGTTGTGTTGGAATTGCATGTTTGGTGATCTATAGTGAACTGGATAGTTGAACTGAGGTGTTGTTGATGGATGTGTTTGTATGTGCTGACTTTTTCCCCAGTCCATTGCCCTATCCTCAGTATATTGAAAAGCATTGCTGGTATTATCACTTCCTGAGGATAGGTCACTAGACTGTGCAAACCAATATAGAAAGAACCTGCAAAAAAGAAGAGATTAGCTTGATGTATCATTGCCTCCATGTATGGACTTGTGTTTTCTTTTTGGACTGATATCTGTGCTCCCATTCTGAAGATAGCATCAATCATAGTCGTGAGATGAAGTTGAGGAACTAGCATGTTGAGGAGGAACCAGAATCCTGCTGGTTTTCTTATGCCTGAAGGCAGGGATACCCAAGTAGTCCTGCATTATTTGAGTTCTGATGAGAGGAGGGAGTGCAGGTGTAGCACGGAAGTTGGTCATTGTGGTGAGATCATGACTGAGCTTTGATAGAGAATCATCAGGGTAGTTTGCTTCTCTATACACATGGGAAGCTCTAAATTCTACACACTGATTTCACATTTCCTTCAATTATGATACCTTCATTTTCAATGCCCGGGGGGGATCTATATGTTCAGTCAACCATTTGATCAAGAGTGTTGAGTCTGCTTCAAGGTGAATTCTGTGAAATCCATTAGCCAGGCACCATTGAACACCCATTCTTGCTGCTTCAGTCTCTGCAAAATTATTGGAACCCTCTCCTAATGGAATAGCCATAACATGAATGAACTGCCCCTGATGATTTCTGATTATAACTCCAGCTCCTATCTTTCCAGGATTGTTCAGTGCACTACCATCAGAATTAACCTTGGCAAAGTCATTGTCAGGTTTGTTCCAGCAAACTTGGATAGAAATAGTTTGTTGCTGGAGGTTTTCAACGAAAGGATAGAGATCCCCTTCAGTTGAGAGGCCAGTTGACATCAGGGAAGTTGGCTCTTAGGAGTAGGTTGATGTATGAGTTGATTGAATAGAGGACCCTGGTTAAGAAAGAAGATTTTGTCCCATACTTGGCACTGCATATATTTTTCCACAAGTTCCAGCAAATAATGTAGGGGTGGTGTCCAAGATGAGATTTTGAACCACATTATGACTCTTTTGTAGACACCATTTCATCAGAAGCATTCTAAAAGGCAGGTTCTCAGTGTGGACACCTATATGACCTCCATACTTCCTCCAAATGATTCTTGCAAAGTTGCTAGAACTGAAGTGGTGATCTACTATTTCATGAGCATGTACGGAGCAACAAACACATCCTGAAACTGTGGGACTACTGAAGGGGAGCACTCTATCATCAGTGGATAATTTGTTTCTTAGGGATCTCCAAAGGCAAAATGACCATTTGAAACTGATCTTTGTGTGCCATGTCATCTTGTTAGTGGAGTTGGGTGGTTTTTTGTTCCTTATGAGATCCCAAGCAGTAGCACAGGTGAATTTTCCATTCACAGTAGGAATCCAGATTGGCTTGTCAGGGAGATCTGGATTGAAGTGGATGGCTATCTGCATGATCTCATGAATGAGCTGGGGCTGTTTCATTAAGCTTTTGGAGGTCCCAATGCCCCTCATTCCAGAAATGAGAAACTGAGATTCTGCCTGGTCTTCCTCCTCCCGTTCTGCTATTGGCCAAAGGGCCTGATCCCAACCAATTATCCCACCAGAAGTTGTAGCTTCCATTATGCAATCTCCACTAAATTGTAGTTTCAACATCTTTTTTATTGAAGCTCAGCCTTTTCCAAGCTTGCTATTGGCCAGTGTCCCATTTCTTGGAAATGGGGTGAGATCTCTGTCAGTATTTGGCTTTGAGAAAGGAACTCCAAAGTGAGTCCACAGTTCTGAAGTGCCACCACTGTTTGAATTCCATGGCCTTGCAGTATCCTTGATTGTTCTAAATCCAACACCACCTTCTTTGAGAGGATAAGATAGTTTTGACCATGATGCCCAATGATATTTGTGTTTGTCTTTGTCCATACCCCAGAAGAAGTTTGCAGTCAATCTTTCTATCTGCTTCATGACTGTCTTGGGAGGGGACACATCTAAAAGCAAGTGAATTGGTAAAGCCTGCAGTACATGCTTGATCAAAGTTGCCCTTCTACCATAGGATAATACTTTATTATGCCAGCCTTTGATTCTTCCTACATCCTTAGAAATTAGCCCATTGAAATGCATGATTCTGCTTCTACCAGTGTACAGAGGACACCCCAGGCATGTGAGAGATGAATCTTTTCTGGTGAAGCCTGTCACTTCATGAATTCTTCTAATAGTAGCTTGCAGAGCAGAGGATGCAGTCATGAAGTGTCTCTTCTGTCTATTAAGGAGCTACCCTGAGGTGTTCTCATAATTGTTAAGGACCCACATGATCTTTCTAAGAGAAGTTCTTTTGCCAGAAGTAAAGATGATGATATCATATGCAAAGGTCAAGTGGTTGATCTATGTCCCTCTCTTTTCCATGTAGAAGCCATTAAACAATTGGTCATGGTTCAAACTGTTGAGCATTCTGGAGAGGAGTTCTGCATCTATGATGAATAAAGATGGGGCTAGTGGATCCACCTGTTTGAGGCCCCTTGAGGATTGGAAAAAACCATATCTTGTACCATTAACCACTACAGAGTACCGGTTGTTAGACATTGTCCTCCATATCATGTCAATGATCATTTCATTGAATCCCATTCTTCTGAGCATTAGGCATGTGAAGCTTCAGGAAACTCTGTCATAAGCTTTTGCCATGTCAAGCTTGATGACTACATTTGAACCCACATTTGGCTTCTTAGTGCCATGAATTATTTCCTGAGCAAGCATGATATTTTCAAATATGTTCCTGCCTTTGACAAAACCTGATTGATTTGCTGAGATGATCCTAGGGAGAATAGGACCAAGCCTTATACAAATAACCTTGACGATAATCTTGTTGACAAAATTGCTAAGGCTAATTGGTCTAAATTCTGTGAGACTATTAGGGAATTCAACCTTTGGCAGAAGAACAAGGCGTGCACTAGTCATGAACTTGAGCATAGGACTACCTATAAAGAAAGCCAGAACAACATTGAGAAGGTTTTCTTTGATCACATCCCAGCATGATTGATAAAATTTCCCATTCATGCCATCAGGTCCTGCCGCACTTGAAGGATTCATGGAGAAGACAATCTCCTTGAGCTCAGACATGGAGGGATCTTTTGTGAGGGTGTTATCTTCATTGGTGATCATTGTTGGGATTATGGATAGAAGGTCCTCTCTGATGATTGAACCAAGATCAGAAAATAGATTTTGGAAATAGTCACAAGCAGCCTCTCCAATATTCTCATCACCCTGGATCCATTCACCTTCTTCATTCTTGAGTTTGTGAATAAACAATTTCCTCCTCCTACCTCTAATTAAACTGTGAAAGTATATGGAGTTTGCATCACCTTCCTTGAACCATTTCAGTTGTGTTTTCTGCTTCAAAACATCCTGCTCAATTTTCAGATATCTAACATATTGGGCTTTCAGCTAATTAAGTGCTGCTCTGTCAGAGTCCTCATTTATTTGAGCCCAGATTATCTCTGCATTTTTTACCTTCTGTTCAAACTCTTTAGCCTTCTAAAATATGTCCCATATTCTTGTCTGGACCAATGGCTAAGAGAATGATTGAGTGTTTTTAACTTCTGATGAAATTTCCACATAACATTTCCTTCAATTTCCCTATTCCATACTTCTGAGACTAGTGGAAGGAAGCCTGCATTATCCACACAGCAATTAAGGAATTTGAAATATTTCTTGCCATTGTCCTGCCTAATATGGAGTTCCAATAGCAATGGGTTGTGGTCTGCTCCTGTTGAAGCTAAATGGGAGACTGTAGCAGCAAGAAAGGTTTCTAGCCATTGATCATTGGCTAGGCCTCTGTCAAGTCTTTTCCATACAATAGAGCATTGCCCCCTTCCATTAGACCATGTGTATTAAGGATCATAGAAGCCAAGGTCTACAAGACCACAGTCTTCAATCATGCTCAGAAAATCAAGACTTTTGGACATTTGGTATGGAATGCCACCAATCGTTTCTTCTAATGAGGTAATGACATTTAAGTCACCTATGACACACCATGGAACATTACAGCTTGATGATTTTTTCCTCAAAACTTCCCAGAGGGATCTTCTGAGGACAGGTTTACACTTAGCATAGATGACTGTTAGGTGGAACATCTTTCCATTTTCAGCATGTGTCATTTCCAATGACAATTGTTGTTCATCATGATCTAGGACAATAACAGTGAATTCTTTATACCAGAACACCCAAATTTTATCATTGACATTAAAAACAGCTTGATGCATGGACAATTGAATTTTAAAGGAGTTGATGTGAGAGTTATCTAGGAAAGGTTCAAGAACAACAATGAGAGAAATTTGATGGATTTGTTTTAGTATTTTGAACCTTTCAATGGCTCCAGATATCCTATACCTCTTACATTCCAAATGATTGTACTAATCATTGGAAAGAGGGTTTTAGGTTTTGTTTTGGTGGGACACTGCTACTTCTAGCATCTCTGCTCCTGGTTAGCCTTGGTGAAGGACTCCTTCTGGATGGAACTGTTGCATAGTCAACCTTTTTTCCTTTATGCTTTTGGTTTGAAACTCCATTCACCGTAGCAATCAGGAGATCACAATGTTCCTTTTCAAGATCTTTATCACTAGAATCCTTGTCAACATCTTGTTCCCTACTTATTTCATCCTCGGATTCAATTGGTTTGTACTCATCTTACTGTGGAGTATATCTATTGAGAGGGTATTCCTCCAGGACCATTTCCAAAGGGTGCAAGTGATGGTTTTTTCTAGGGGGGCTGGTGGGAACAGAAGTGGCTTTGTGTGTTTTGGATGTGGGGTTTTCATTATTTATGGGTATATCTGATTCATTTCCATCTGAGGTAGGTTCTTTATTGGATAGAAATGGTTGGGAAAGGGAAGGATTGCCTATTATTGAGTTCCTGTAAATAGGGGATTCTTTTGTTGCATTAGGAAGAGGCCTGAATCTTTGCTGGACTGCAGGACTCAAAAATTGGGTATCACCAGGCTGTGTAAGAGTAGGATCAATATCTGGATCTTTATATAGCTGTGACTTGGAAGCAGAGCCTTGAGATCTATTAGAATGACCAAGGTCAGTATTTCCTCTCCTACTAGCAAGTGGACTCTAAAAGGGGGTATCACTGGGATTTTCAGAAGGTTCATTGATGTAGATCCCTGCATTTTGCCTTCTCATGGCTTACCTTTTCTTATGACTTGGATTTTTTTTGGATTAGGGGGTTGTACACTGAAATCTGATGCTGCATGAGCTTTCCATTTGACCAATCTTCTTAGTTCATCATTCAGAGGATCAGGATGATCTTCTTCATAGCTTAGATCCTCAGAAGATTCATTCACAATAGATTGTTGATCATGAACACTGGCAGATATTACAGGGGTTAATAGATCCATCCTATAGTTAACCAATTGTGCAATAGCACACTCATGCAGAAGATGAGGAAGCCCCACCCCATTTGGAACCCCTTCCTGTCTATCTATAGGTTTCTCCTGACAATTATCCTTTCCTTCTTCAACCATAGCAACATGAGATACAGTTATAGAGTGGGGGACAAGGGGAATGGGTTGATTCTGGGCACCAGAATATACACTCCTATTCAGTTGAGCTAAAGGATTGATATGAGGTATACCTGATGTTTGTGAGTCATGTTGTTAGATTGCATTTGGCATATGTTGATGGTGCTGAGTAGTTGACTATTTTGGCATGTACATTTGTTGTTTTCCCTTGCTTTGAGTGGTACCATTAAAATTCTTTTTCTTTTGGGTTTGCCAAACTTCTTCTGTTATTTCAGTTACTGCCTTTTGGTGCTCTGCTGGTTTTTGGTGTTCAACTGTCATGTTGCTCTTCCTTTGGTCATGTGTATTTGATTTTGCAGTACCCTCTGATCTCTCTGTTGGCTTTTTCTTGTTTCTGCTTCATCTATGATCTTTTTTGGTTGGTAGTGATACTGGTTTCTGCAGCTTCTTCTTCCTTTCTTTTTTTCATTTCCTCATCTCTGATTCTGAGTTGGTATGCTTGGAAGTCCAGTATGATAATGGCAAATGGTTGATCTTGCTGAAGTAGGTGCAATATGATGGAACATTATCATACTGGACTTCCAACCATTTGCCATATCCATTGACATATTGAACATAGGTAGGTTTTTCTTTAGCGAGATCAATCTGCATTTTGACTTTGGCCACACTACCTCTTATTTTATGGAATGATGCCAAGTCAAGGAAAAGAGCCTTGCCAACTAGAGATAAAAG
>ML333855.1:0-35437 GCA_005239505.1 Nicotiana paniculata
GAGAGAGATTTATGGTAGATTGAGAGTTCATGATTGATTGAGACGATTAATTAAGCTATAAAAGTATCCGAGAAAGAATTCACCAACGAGGGAAACCATTACCTTAGACTTTTATTATTATTGTTTACATTAAATTGTTAGTAAATTACTAGTTTATTATTTTGTTAGTAGAATTAGTTAAACAACACAAATTGATATTCAAAAGTCTTNAGCTATGCACCCGGTTAACCTTTGAACGGCCTTCACATTGTCCACCACGATAATGTCCTCTACGGCCTTGATTTTAGTGGGTTTGATCTCGATTCCCCGGTTAGACACCATGAACCTGAGAAATTTCCCGGACCCGACTCTGAATGCGCATTTCTCCGGGCTCAGCTTCATATTGCATTTCTTCAGTATGTTGAAGGTTTCCTGCAAATGTTTCAAATGGTGCTCTGCTCGAAGGAACTTATCTAACAAATCATCAATGTAAACCTCCATTGATTTTCCTATTTATTTTTCGAACATCCAATTTACTAGGGTTTAGTAAGTGGCACCGGCATTTTTTAGTCCGAACGGCATTACGTTATAGCAGTAGGTGTCGTACTTAGTGATGAAGGACACTTTTTCCTGGTCGCCTGGGTCCATCCGAATTTGGTTATACCCGGAGTAGGCATCGAGAAAGCTGAGGATCTCTTGGGTGGATGTCACATCGATCATGCAATCGATGTTTGGCAGTGGGAAAGAGTCCTTGGGGCATGCCTTATTCAAGTCTTTGTAATCTACACACATTCTTAATTTGTTCCCTTTTTAGGGACTACCACTACATTTGCTAATTAATTCTGGTAATTAACCTCCCGGATTAACCCTATTTTAAGGAGTTTAGATACATCGTCTTTGATGAATGCATGCTTGATGTCGGACTAGGGCCTCCTTTTCTGTTTGACTGGGTGGAACTTCGGTTCTAGCTTCAGCTTATGAGTAGTTATCTCCTGCAGAATCCCTATCACGTCGAGGTGGGTCCAAGCGAAACCATATATATTAGATATAAGGATTTTAATGAGTTTTTTTCCTGAGCTCGGGACTTAACCCCGTGCCCAGGTATACCTTATGATCGGGCAGATGCTTGATCAATATGACTTGATCCAGTTCTTCGATCGTGATTTGGTGACGTCAGAATCATTGGGGGCTATGAAAGACTTGAGAATTGCGTAGTCGTCATCCTCACCCGTCCCCTGCCTCTCCGGATGGGGTGGGGCCGGTGTTGGTAATTGTTATTTGGTTTCTCCCTTGGTGACCCAACCCATATCCTTTGGTGTTGAAACTGTGGATATCAGGACCACTTCGTCGACCGCGAACATCTCCTTTGTGGTCGGTTGTTCTTCGTAAATTGTTTTAATCCCTCCCGGCATTAGGAATTTCAACACATGGTGTAGCGTCGAGGGCACTGCTCTCATGTTGTGAATACATGGCCTCCTGATTAGAGCATTGCCTCTCATATATCCTTCGATCACGTAGAACTTTATTTCCTAAATGGTTCTGATGGTGTTCACCGGTAATTTTATCTCTCATTAAGTGGTCTCGCATGCTATGTTGAATCCGTTTAGAACTCGGACTGCAAGCACGATTTGATCTTGTAGACCTACTTTCTACACGACCCTATGATATTGGTCGAGCTACCTTGATCAATTAACACACTGTTAACTCGAGAATTATGTATGAGTATGGATATTACCAGTGCATCGTTGTGGGGCTACACAATACCTTCAGCATCCTCGTCATTGAAAGACAAGGTTCCTTATGGCATGTAATCTCGAGTCCGTTTTCCCTTGTGATGGATACTTTGGTGAATTTTAACATCGGTCCCTGGGGATGCCAACCCCACCAATGATCATGTTGATGACGTTCTAAGGTTCCTCTTTCTCGATCTGCTTACTAGAGTCCCTGTTCGTGAAATGGATTTGGCTTGATCACTTTGAAATTCTTGGAGATGTCCGTTGTTGAATAACCGGGCTACTTTTCTCTCAATTGTTGGCAGTCTTCCGTCATGTGGTCGTGAGTGACAAGATATTTACACATTAGGTTGGGGTCCCTTTAGTCTGGATCAAACTGTTGAGGTCGAGGCCACTTAGTGTCTTTGATGCGTCCGATGGCAGCATCATCGACATGGAAGTTCTACTCTAATAACCTCAACGCTTCCTTGGGCCCGACGGGCCTGTCGAAACCGCTTTTGCTCATGAGTCCCCGGTTATTTTGACCTCGATCATTTCTTCTTTCATATCTCACCGGGTTCTGCCTAGACCCATTACCTCTTGGTTCACAATCGATCTCTCTCTTGGATCTATCGATAGCTTTGACGGGTCAACGGACCCCGAAAGGGCCCCAAGCTGATCATCTTCGACACTAATTTTTTATTGATATCGGTTATGTACGTCGGCCTAAGTTACGGGTGGATATTCTATCAGATTTCACTTCAACTGTTACGAAGCCAACGAGCTCCGAGTATTGATCCATGGGTGAAGGCCTGAACAGTCCAATCGTTCGCGACCAGGGGCAGGTCTATTTGTTCCATTTGAAACCGAGACACAAATTCCCTAAGCATCTAATTATCTCTCTGTTTTACTTTGAAAAAGGTCCGACTTCCTGGACTCGACCTTCATGGCCCCGACGTGTGCTTTCACTAAGGAGCCTGCAAGCATAGCAAACGAGTCAATAGAATTAGGGGTAAGTTGTGATACCATATCATAGCTTCTTTTGACAATGTTTCCCCGAATCTTTTCGGCCGGACGGACTCGATATCATCATCCTCCAAGTCATTCCCTTTGATGTGCACGTGTAAGAGGTCACATGCTCATTTGGGTCAGTTGTTCCGTTGTATTTAGGAATCTGGGGCATGCGAAACTTCTTCGGAATTGGCTTCGGTGCTGCGCTTTGAGGAAAAGGCTTTCGAACAAACTTCTTTGAATCCAAGCCCTTCAATATTGGTGGTGCTCCTGGGATTTGATCGACCTTAGAATTGTAGGTCTCCACCTTTTTGTCATTGGCTTCGATTTTCTTTTCCTCCGATTCTACCCGTTTTGTCAATTCCTCGAGCATCTTTATAATCTCGGGTTAGACCCGGGCTCGGCGACACTTGGACTTTCCCCGACCGATTCGTTTCTGCAAGTGATTTCTCGTGGCGGCTCTGGCTCGACCCTGCTAGGGGCGCGACTCTGGTTCTGCAGTTGAGTTATCGCTGCCTGTTGAGCCTGTAGTATTTCGAAAATAACTAGCAAGTTGATCCCATCTCCTCCAATGTCATGTGTATTTTGGGCTATCGATCAAACTCCCCCGCGGACGCTGTTCTCGGGATCGGTATGCAAATTTTCATTGATGGCCATATATGAGTTAGCGTCGATTGGGTCCGCGGTCGGAATTCCGTTAGGGTTTATAGGGGGCACCTCTTTACTGGGTACCATATTGTTGTTCTCTCCATGGTGACCGAACTCAGTGTCCACGTTTAGAGGAGGATGATTCCAGCCTTAATGAAATATTCACCCTTGATTCGAGCTCACAATGACCAATACAAGTGAGGAGGATTATTCCAGTCTTAGTGAAATATTCACCCTCGATTCGGGCTCACAATGGCCAGTACTGATAAAGATGAAAAAGAGCTATGAGTAATAGTCAGACCCCCTTTATATAGTAGGGGAATCCTCCTCTAGGTGCAATTCTGTAAAAGGTAAAAAAATCTTCTATTTAACTGATTGTCATTTCTCCATCGATATGTGTCGAGATCCATGCTGTGATATCTAGCCGTTCGCGGATATTACGGTCTTCTGTTGGTCGTGCTTGGTTGCCTTACAATGCTCTCCGAAGTCTTTTGGGATGGACCGATCCCGGATTATGACCCTGATATTCTCGAGAACAGGCGTCATATGCCCCCGAATTTTAACTCGGTGAGACCCTTGCCTCGATTCCAGTGCCTCATCATCATTACTCGAGCTTTGTTTACCTTATCAAAATCTGGGGTGCGCCATGAGCCGGTTTTACCCGTATATACACCTCTAAAATTGTTCTTAGATCTGATACATTTCCTACGTATATAGATCTTGCAATAAATACATCAACGTGCATGGGGTTTCCTTTAGTGCAGGATCCACCAAATTTCATAAGGCATGACGTCCGTACGGTGCATGTAGTTATAAGGTACCATTGCATGTTAACAACTTTTACTCGTAATTATCAGTCGGTGATATGCAGAATTTAGTAAATTATAGTAGTACATATATTAGAAGAGAAAAAGAAACATATGCATATGGGCCATGTTACCTCGTGTGCGCACTATATAATCGCGGCATGTGATAAATATTTAAAGTCGATATATAAATTTAAAATTAATTTTGTTTCAGACCCTTAATTAACTCAAGGTTTAGCTTCGAGTTCTTCAGTCTTTGAATGTGAAGCGCTTTATCCGACATGAAATCGACTTGGTTCCGTTCGGTGGGCTTCAGATACCGAACAAAGTTATAAATAAAATATTAGAAAAATAATACTGCATAGTCTCTTTTAAAATAATAATCGAAAATTTATATATATATATATATATATATATCTTACAAAAATTAAATAAATTTTATACACTTTTTCAACGATTTATTAGTTTCTGGCACGGACTAAAAGTAAAAATAACTCATAATTATTTGTAAGGGTAAATTTCATGTGGTCATTCAAATTAATCTTTGTAACCTAAAAATCACTTTTCGGTAACATAAAAATCATTTTAGTGTAGCCTAATTAACACATAAAAAAAAGTAAACGAAAGAAAATAAATTTTAACCGGAAAACTGATGTGGCTATCATAATCGTCTAATTAATTTATAAAATTTAATGTTGCGACTAAACACACCCATGCAAGTATACGTGATCGTCAAGTAATAAAGTAGTGAGTACAGTATCGTCTCACGAAGACTTATGATTAACTTTTGACGGATCCAACTCAATTAATGTAACAACCCGACCGGTTGTTTTGAGATCTAGCACGTTGTTCAGCGGTTTGAAGTCATGAGCAGCTCCATTTCAGGTATTATGACTCGTAGGCATGATCGGAGTTGAATTTCGGAAAGTTTGGAGTCAAATTGGAAAGAAAATTCTCATTTCAGAAGCCTTAAGTTGGAGAAATTGACTAAGACTGGTATTTTGAGTAAACGACCTCTGAATCAAGATTTGAAGGTTCCAGCAAGTTCGTATGATGATTTCGGACTTGGGCGTATGTCCGGATCGGGCTTTGGATAACCCGGGAGCGTTTCGGCGTATATTGTGGAAGTCAGCATTTTGAAGAAATTTCCTAACTCTGGGTTGAAGTGCATCTCAGTGATATTGATGTCTATTTGGGAGTCCGAGTCTGGGAATAGTTTCTTATGGTGATTCTGGAGTCGGGAGCGCGATCGGAAGTGAATTCGGATGTCCGTAGGTTATTTTGAAGTCATTTGGCTAAAGATAGAAATTTGAAGGTTTTTGAGAAATCCGACCGGAAGTGGAAATTTTGATATCAGGATCGGAATGCGATTCCGAGAGTTGGAGCAGGTCTGTAATGTCGAATATGACTTGTGTGCAAAATTTGGGGTCAATCAGACGTGATTTGATAGGTTTCGGCATCAGATGTGGAAGTTTGGAATTTCAAGTTCATAAAGTTTGAGTTTTAGTGCGATTCGTGATTTCGGCATTGTTTGATGTGATTTGAGGCCAACAAGTCCGCATTATGTTTTGGGATTTGGCGTAATTGGACGGGGTCCCTGGGGCCTCGGGTGGATTCCGGGTGGTTAACGGATCAAGTTTGGAGTTTGAAGAAGGCTGAGGTTGCTGGTGTCTGGTGTGACCGCACCTGCGAGGATTTGGCCGCAGGTGCAAAGTTGGCTGGCTTGGCTGGGAGCATAGGTGCGATGTAATTTCCGTACCGGCGAAGGCGCAGATGCGGACAGTGGGTCGCAGGTGCGGATCCGGCTGGAGGAGAAGGAAGTCGCAGGTGCGGGCTCTTGGGCGCACCTTCGGAAGCACAGGTTTGAAGATCGGATTGTAGGTGCGAAAAATGGCCTGGGCAGAATATTTTAAAACCGAGATTTGTTGGCCATTTCTCTCATATTTCTCATGGATGGGACGATTTTAGGATAGCTTCAAGAGGGATTTTCATCATGCATTACTAGGTAAGTAATTTTTTCATGCTTTTAAGTTAAATACAAGGTTTATGCATGGAATTAGATATAGAAATTAGTAGGAAATTGGGAAATCTTGAAGAAAACCTAGAAATATGTATTTGGATTTTTAACCACGAATTCGAGTAGGGAATTTAGAGTAAATTATATATTTGAGTTAGTAAGACCATGGGTAGTATATATCTTCGAGAAATTTCGGAATCCGGGCACATGGGCCCGAGGGAATTTTGGTCAATTCAATGAGCGAAGTTGGGAAAGTATATAATTCAAATTTGTTACGAGTATTAGAATGAATTTTCATTGCTTTACCCGTTATTTGGTAGTTTTGGGGCGTTGTGCATCCATTGGAGTCGTCGGAAGGGCTTGGGAGCCGGTTATGGAATTTCAGAGCGAGGTAAGTCTCCTTTCTAACTTTGTGAGGGGGAATTGTCCCCCTAGGTGAACTAATTAAACATGTGTCACTATCTGCGGGGGCTACGTACGCACGAGGTGACAGGAGTCCGTGCGTAGCTACTATTATGCCATGTCCGGATAGTCTAGGACCCACTAGCATGCCTTACCTGTTGTACATGTGATCCTGCCAATAATATTTGACTGTTAATGCTATTGAATCGGTAATTGATTTCCTAAGAAGACTAGAGTGTACCTTTCTTAATTATCTAGAAAGAGAATTGATTTCCTCCGTGAATAATTGCATACCTGATAAGGTTATATTATTGAATATTATTAAACTTGGCAAATGAGTTTCAAAACAAAGATTTAAAAGCTATTTTTCATATTCCTCTAAGAAGAATTTTACCACTTTCCTGAGTAACTGCTTTCTTGATAAAAATGCGAATTTATTATGTGAATACGTGTACATATGAGGACCTGAGTCGCAGGTATGATTCGCGAGCAGGCTAACCTTATTATTTTTATGTTGACCGCTTCGCATGATCGATTCGCGAGCGGAGAAAAAATAGATGCATCTATGGTTCGATCTGTTCGACCCTTCGGCAGTGCACAGTTTATTATTATTGGTCCGCGCCGTTCGACCCTCGACATTGCTTGTGCATGATATTTAATGTGTATTTGTTGTGATTGTACTTGATTACTGACCTGAAAATCTTAAGTTGTCGACTGAAATGACAGAGATTTAAAGTTATTAAAATTTTGGAAGAAGTTGTTCTTTCCCATTGATTATTTGTTAATTGATTAAACCATCCATGTTTGATTATTTGTTAATAAAATGACGAAGGTTTAAAGTGTTAAATGTTGAATGGTTGTCATTAATTATTCCTGATCTTAATAAATTGTCTATGACATGCATGCTTAGTGTCTCACTTGAATATACTAAATTGACCTCTAGAAAGTGTCTAATTCGACCTCTCGTCACTACCTCTCTGAGGTTAGGCGGGCGACTTACTGAGTACACGTTATTTTGTACTCATGCTACACTTGCTGTGCATTTTTATTGCACAGGTACCTTCATAGCGTTGTGGCTGGTTTGGAGACTTAGGCAATTTGCTTCATCCGGAGGCGAATCTGCAGCTAACAGAGTCTCCCTCGTATTGTATTACATTATTTTAATTTCTTTGTCCAATCGTATTGCGGACAAGCTTTGTAGAAATTGTAAAATTCTTAGAAATTGCTCATGTACTTGTGACACCGGGTTCTGGGATGTGTATGGGATGTATTTTATAAAAATGGAATATTAAACTGTTGTACTTACTTAATGGATTTTGTTTAATTATTACATAACAAGTTAAATATAATGATTTCAAAAGTGTTAAAACAGGACTCTATTTCAACTAATTGAAGATTGGCTTGCCTGACAGTGGTGTCCGGCGCCATCACGACCTTATGGATTTTGGGTCGTGAAAATTAACTTATCGATTCAAGAGATTTATCACAAAATATATAATTAGCTACGTTACTATCTAAAAATACTAAGCAATAAATTAACTAGCACATCAACCAAAACAAATAGAAATTTCGAATAACAATCAGTAGGAGAGGATATCCCAGGGTCACGGGTTAGCTAACAATCGTATTATGTTCTTGGCTTAAAATGACTAATTGATTTATTTGGGTTGTTGATTGTTAGGGTTGATATTACTCGTAAGAATCTGTTGAGTCCTTACTCACCTATCCAAGTTAACTTAATGCCTATATGTCTATGGAATTAAGATTAACAAGAATGCATTTACAATTCCTATATTTCAACCAAGCAAGGCAAATAGGTATATGTCTATCCTAATTGTGAATCCATTCCTCAATGCCCGGTTCAAGAACCTACTCTATTTAATTCTATATGCAATCTAGAATTCCCACTTTCGAGTTCAACTCTAGATTCGTAGATAATATTTCACTGTTAGCTACTCAGTAAAATAATTAAGAACAGAATTAAATAAACAACCCAATATGATAAAATTCAACTTCGTCAAATTAAACTCCAAATATAACATTCATGTATCACGCATGACCCTAGAATAATAGGGTTCTTAGCCACTCATGTTCATACACTCATCAAAAATAAAGTTTTCAAGCATAAAATCAATGAGTAATAGAAAAGAGATGGAAGAATTGATCAAATCTGTGCTCCCAAGTATTTTGCTCTTTTTTTCTCCTCTCAAAATCACGTTCTCCCCCTCCATAATAGGTTTAGGGTGCTTTTATATGAGTTGGGGTGTTTTGGAGTCAAAATACCCGAGTCCTAGTCGAAATAGGATAGATTCGCGTCCCGAGCGTCCAGGGAAGCGTGGGGTGCTGGTCGTGGCACTCAACAGTTTAGCAATCTGAAAATTGTGGCACAGCCAGCGCCCCACGCTGACTATGGCCCTCAAAATTTGACTTTTGCGTTTTTGCTACAATTCGTGTCGTTTCGTCTCAAATTGCATCCGAATGATTCCTAACATAGAAAAACCATTATTTAGCACAAATCATCATATTAAACATATCAAACCTACGAGACATGAGCAAAGTATGAGGCGATTTATATCAAAAATATGCAACATTAAGCCAATTATCAACACCCCACACTTAAAATCGTGCTCGTCCTCGAGCAACGGAACTATATTAACACCCCCAAAACACAATTAACACGATGAAATAGGACTTCACAATTAATTCAATCAACACCCTACCTTTTGACTATAATCGATATTGGCAATTAAGCAGGAACACACAATTTTCACATTCTTCCCGCTTTCAAATAGCCCAAGTATACTCAATATTTTTCAAGCAACTCCGCAAACTCAAGAAACCTCTCCACAACCACCTTACCTCAAAAGATGACTCATTACCACTAAGCATCCTCAAATCACATACTCACCCAACACAAAAAAGTGTACAACATCACAATCCATCATAAGACCAAGTGCCCTCACGACAAGCAAAAAGAGTGAATATCAAAGTAGTCCCCACATCCAAATATGTCATTGAACATAAATTAAGTACATCACACAATTGAACAAAATTCACTCACTCTCACAAAGAATTCATGTGCATCCCGTGGTCGTACTATAAGCTTGCCCGTAGTGTACATCTCTACTAATCTAAGCTAGCCAAACCTAGGATCAATTAGGACTTCAAGGTTGTAATGTAGGCTAAGGGACGGGTAGGATATATTTAGGAATAGTGACTAACCCTCCTAAGCACTTTAATACACTAACTCACAATTCAAGAGCAATTTCTTCTCAATCCATTCATTTGTCATACATCATAACTAACATGGCCCTCTTTTACATTAAGCACCTCTATGGATTCACTAGCACAAATGATAAAGCTTAGGAGATGTGTATCTTGTGACATTATTTCAACTTTTATTTGCTTTTTCTTGCAATATTTTTTTTTCTTTTTCTTCACACACTCCATACATTGGATAACAATAGCTAGTGACCTTCTTTCATAATTTTTGTGCACTTTAAGAGTCCTTCCAAAGTTCCACTCAACCACAAATCCTCACTCTATCACCTTACTTATTTTAGCTACTAAGTGCCTTGGGAAGTAAAGTTTCAACAATCTCGCATTCAGAACAAAGTAGGAGTACGGCTTTTAATGTGGGTGCCAAGGAAACGGTCTATAGGCTCAAAGGGGCTAGCAACGGAAAAACTATATTTGTCAGTGACAAGCACCTTTATGGTCGAACAAGAAACGCCTACGTCATCTCCTAGACTAGCACAACTTAATGATTTCGCGTTGACTAATATACGGGGCAAGTTCTAGACTACACAGGATAGCACAGAATATTAACAATCCTTACACACACATGGCACTTGACTCACTCAAGGCGGTTCTGTGCAACTCTCAAGTCAAGCAAGCATAGCAAGTTGAGAATTTTTAAGCATCAATGCACTAGGTGGCATACAAGTCACTCAACTGAGAAAAAGGCGTCACAGAGTAGGCTACTTAATTTACTTGGGTATTATATTTTAAATCATATATGCATGAAGACAGAGCGTATGCCATTGCTTAACTTTCCAACACCAACCATGTCACTAGGTACCTCAGAGCAAGAAAAACCAAGGGATACTATCTAACTACCTTAAAAAATAAAAGAAAATCTTTTTTTTATATTTTAAGTCGGGCTTTAATCCCTCAAGAAAATTGTCCAACAAATCCATCGTCGGGAAAAGTCCAAACTTTATATACTTTGATAATCTTAAACTAAGCTAAAAAGATAATAAAGAAAACAAACAATAACACTAACAAAGTATGCCAAAAAATTTTATATACAATTACACTACAAGAAGCATTCCCTCACCTCACACTTAAGCCATGCATAGTCCTCGATGCATATAAATTTAAAATAGAGTAAGTTGGAAAGAAAGAACTCCCTGCTAACCAGATGCTGCCTCCTCAGGGTGCCCTACCAGCTGCAACAATGGTCTCATCATCATCACCCAAGGGCACCAGGGCCATTGGTCCAGTAACATCATCATCGTCCTCATTGTCTATATCTTTATGAGTGTTGTCATCCTCAGACAGATGAATGGGACTGCCTGGTGCTATACCCAACATCTCCTTCGAAGAACTGGAGAGATCACTCTGCAAGTGTTGGCGCTCCTCCTCTGACACTCTTAGCCTGCTCATGATAACATTGAGGGTGTTGTAAAGATACCTATTGTAATTTTCATCCCTCTCATTCCTAGCAGCTTGGGTGAGCTTGGACGTGGACTCTAGCAAAGAGGTGATGTCCAACACTGTTGTGGGCGCCTCCACCACATCATCATAGCCAGGGTACTCCGGTACCCCGCAAGATAGCAAGTATTGAGTCAGAATATTCCCAAAGAAGAACCTCTTGATCCTCCCTCCAAAATGGATTCTGGCCATCTCTCCAAGAATTATCTCACCCACATTTAAGGGTCGCCCAGTCATCAAGAAGTATATCACACACACATTGGAGCTCGAGTGCACTCACTATTATGTTCAACGGGCATTAATCTTGCTCGCACAAGAATTTTCCAAATCTTGGCCGTTTTGTTGAAGTCGAAACAGATCATCTCAAGGTGTGCATTCCCTTTAGTCCGGGTCCATTTTGCATTTGAATCGACGTCAAAAAGTGTGTGACGTATTGCTTGATAGTTGGGACTCTTAACAAACTTGCGTAGCCGCCGGGGATTTGCGCTATCAACTCCCAAGAAGTTACACAATGCTTCCCTATCCATAGGGATTTCCTTTCCTCGGATCCATGACTTGTCATGCCCCATATTCCAATTGGCGTATAATTCTCGACCATGCTTATATTTGCAGGGCCCGAACATTCAAGGAATTTATTCATCTTCTTTTCGATCAATCTAGCAAGCACGTCGGGGAAGTTGCGTTCTAAATCCTTCACATTTATCCCCATCTCCGACACATATCTTCTATATGGCACAAAGGTATCATGCCATTTGATGGCATCTTCCTGAACTAGTTCCACTCGAGGCCGTGGTTGCCTCGTTGACTCGCTTGTAATTTTCTTTTCCTTGGCTTGTCGGGAGGAACTCTCTCCTTGCTTGCGTTTCTTTGGGGGGGTTGTAGAGGAGGACTTCCCCACCCCTTTTCCTTTAGTTGAGCCGTCACGAGGCATAGCAACCTACAAATGATAAACACAAAGATGATAATGAATCAAAAATCTTAAAACCAAAGGTCATCGTGAAAGTCAAGATGACCCAACACTTAAAACCAAATGTTATTTATAATGAAATAATGATATTGATCCAACTTGCACCAATGTGTCATCACAAGGCCATAGGCACTCAGACTTCCCTATGCCATATATTCAAGTAATCCACATGGTCGTAACTTAATTATAGTGCAAGCATAACAAATCCAAACTCTACGTTACTACACTAATTTAGTACACTAATTACTACTTACAAAAGATTTCAACAAGCTACAGTACCCCCAAGCACCCCACACTTCACCCAAACTCATATATAACTACACTCGGCTACTTAGACTTCACCGGTGTTAAATTTAATCTCTTAGGCATTTTAGCAAACACCTTGTGGGCATCAATTTTGCTCTTGAGTTTCAACAATGGTGAAGCAATATGGCCCTCCCAAATTTACATGAAGTAGAGGGAATTTTAGTTTACTACTTCAAACACACATTCACAGCTAAATATGTGCATCAATTTTGTTTATATTAAGACCATCCACCATATAATAAACCATGTTTAAGAAACCTAGTATTGGTGATTTAGAAAAGAAAAATGACTACAAATACCTAAAAGAATTACAAAATACAAGAAAAAATAACAAGAGAAACATACCTATGAGTCTTAGATTGAAGTGAGCAATAACAATTGAGGGCTTGAGAGCTTGAGAAAGCAACAATTGAGGCAAAAAGAAAAAGGAAAAAAAACGGCCGAAAGAAAAATAAAAAACGACAGAAGGGAAGAGAGAGGAAAAATAATGGGTTTTGGTGTTTTTAGATTTTCTAATTTATGTGGGAATTGGGTTTGGATAATTGGTTATGGGTTAGGTTGTGTGTGTATATGGATATGTGGGTTGGGTTATTTGGGTTTGGGTGTTTTGAATGAATAAAGAAAACAAAAAAAATATAATAAAAGTAAAATACTCACCGACCCCCCAGCCCAGCGCCCCACGCTGGGGCTGGCGTTGGGATTTTTGAAGTTGCTGGAAAGTGCGCCCCAGACAGCGTGGGCCGCTGGGCTGCGCGCTCATTTTGCTGATTTTAATTTATTTTTTTTTGACTACCAAACACTCAATATATACATTACATACCATTCCCACCTAATATTTTTACAACTACAAAGAAAGTACAATATTAGTCTACTATAACTAACCGAAAAACAAAAAAAAACTAAGCTACGAAAGCAATAAAAATTGGGTTGCCTCCCAACAAGCGCCTGATTTAACGTCGCGGCACGACTCAACACATGTTTAAGCATCGGCCAAGTCCACCGAAGTCTTGTGACGTGCAATATCACCACCCCAATAATTCTTTATTCTCTGGCCGTTTACTAAGAATGTACTACTTGAACTCATATCACGCAGTTCCACCGCCCCATGAGGCCTTACACTTACCACAATAAAAAGACCTACCAACGAGACTTAAGCTTTCCGGGAAAAATCTTCAACCTTGAATTGAACAAGAGAACTTCCTGACCTGGTTCGAACTCACGATGTTTGATGTTCTTGTCATGCCACTTCTTCATCTTTTCTTTATATAATTTGGCATTTTCATATGCGTGCAGTCGAAACTCATCGAGCTCATTGAGTTGCAGCAATCTCTTCTCACCAGCTAATTCCATATCCATATTTAGCTTTTTGATCCCAATAAGCTTTATGTTCAATCTCGACGAGCAAGTGACATGCCTTCCCATAAACTAACATGTACGGAGAGGCACCTATGGGAGTCTTGTATGCTGTTCGATATGCCCATAATGCGTCATCCAGCTTCCCGTCCTAGTCTTTTCTATTCCCAGTTACTGTTTTCTCCAAAATCTTCTTTAACTCTCTATTTGAAACTTCTACTTGACCACTCGTTTGGGGGTGATAGGCAGTGGTACCTTGTGCTTAACTCCATACTTTGCAAGAACATTATTCAGCAATTTATTACAAAAGTGAGTTCCTCTGTCACTTATCAACACTCTTGGAGTCCCAAAACGTGTGAAGATGTGCTTCTTTACAAAGCTTACCACTACCTTTGCGTCATTAGTAGGAAGAGAAATGGCCTCTACCAACTTAGAAACATAGTCGGTCGCCACCAAGATGTACCTGTGACCATTAGAATATGGGAACGGTCCCATGAAATCAATCCCCCAAACATAAAAAAGCTCAACTGCCAGAATATTTTGCAAAGGCATCTCGTGCTTCTTCGTGATAGTTCCAGTTCTTTGGCATCTGTCACAATTTTAACAAAGGCATGTGCATACTTAGGCCAATAGAAACCTGATTGTAGCACTTTTTGGGCGGTTGTATCCCCACCGTGATGACCTCCGTATGGCGAAGCATGGCATTCATGTAGTATTGCGTTCATCTCTTCTTCAGGAACACATCTTCGCACCAACTGATCTGCGCACTGCCTATATAAGAATGGCACATCCCAAATGTGGATCCTCACATCATGTAAGAATATCCTTCTACTGTCAGGTGTCAACTCTGGTGGTGTTACTCCGCTTGCAATAAAATTCACATAATCTGCATACCATGGGGCTTCACCTGAGGTGACTGCTAATAATTGTTCATCGGTAAATGTTTCTTTGATTGACCCTCCTTCAGCTACATGGCTCCGATTTTCAAGCCGGGATAAATGATCAGCCACTTGATTTTCTATCCCTTTTCGATCCGGGTCTCTAAGTCAAATTCTTGCAAGAGGAGGACCCAACGAATAAGCATTGACTTGGCATCTTTCTTTTCAAACAAGTACATGATAACTGAATGATCTGTGTAGACGATGACCTTGGTCCCCACTAGATAAGATCTGAACTTGTCAAACGCCCACACCACTGCAAGAAACTCTTTTTCAGTAACTGTATTTTTCATCTGGGCTGGATTCAGAGTTTTGCTCGCATAGTAAATAGAGTGAAAGATTTTATTTCTCCTTTGCCCCAAAGCAGCTACGATTGCTATGTCACTTGCATCGCACATCAACTCAAATGGCTGCTCCTCCCAATCCGGAGCAACAATAATTGGTGCAGTCACTAACCTTCCCTTCAGCTCCTCAAATTCTTTCAGACAGGCATCATCAAACTTGAAGGAGACATCTTTCTCTAGAAGCATGCACAACGGAGAAGAAATTTTCGAAAAATCCTTAATGAAACGACGGTAAAAACCTGCATGGCCCAAGAAACTGTGAATGCCTTTGACGGAAGTCGGTAGGGGAAATCTTTCAATCGCTTCCACCTTTGCTTTATCCACCTGCAACCCATTTTTGGACACCTTTTGCCCCAGGACTATACCTTCATGTACCATGAAATGGCACTTTTCCCAGTTTAGTACAAGGTTTGTCTCTTCACACCTAGAAAGCACCTTATCAAGGTTCGTTAAGCAATTATCAAAAGAACATCCAAACACAGAAAAATCATCCATGAACACTTCTACAAATCTTTCGACCATGTCAGTAAAAATAGTCATCATACACCTTTGAAAAGTCGCATGTGCATTACAGAGACCAAAGCGCTTTCTCTTGAACGCATACGTACCATAAGGACACGTAAATATGGTTTTTTCTTGGTCCTCTGGGGCTATAGCAATCTGATTATACCCCGAATAACCATCCAGGAAACAGTAATATTCCTGGCCAGCTAATCTATCAAGCATTTGGTCAATAAAGGGGAGGGGAAAGTGGTCTTTCCGGGTGGCATTATTCAATTTCCTATATTCTATGCAAATTCTCCACCCAGTAACAGTTCTTGTAGGAGTTAAGTCATTATTTTATTAAGCACCACGGTCATCCCCCCTTTCTTAGGTACACATTGAACGAGGCTTACCCATTTGCTATCCGAGATTGGAAATACTATACATGCATCAAGCCACTTAATCACTTCTTTTCTTACCACCTCTTTCATGATTGGATTTAGTCGGCGTTGTTTCTCTGCACTTGGCTTGTGTCCTTCCTCCATGAGGATTTTATGCATGCAGAAAGCTAGACTAATGCCTTTAATGTCAGACATTGTCCACCCAATTGCTCGCTTGTGCTCACGTAGCACTCTTAATAGCTTTTCTTCCTGCAATTTAGACAAGTCAGAAGAAACAATAACAGGTGAAGTGTCAGAACTACCCAAATAAGCATATTGAAGGTGAGGGGTTAGAGGTTTAAGCTCCAATTTTGGAGCTTCTTCAATTGACGGTTTTGGAGAAGGTCCATTTGGCCTGTTAAGAGGCTCAAACGGGTGTGTTACATGCATGTAAGCACATCATGCATCTAGGATATGCATCATATCCTCAACATCATCATCAATCATCAAGCGATCGAACAACATGAGTGCTTTTTCTAGAGAGTTGTCTATATATACACTCGTTTCAAGAGGTTGCTCATCCACCTCTATAACAGATATAATAGAAAGCTCCTCATAGTGGCGGGGAAGTTGGATTGCTTTATAGACATTAAAGACTACTTCCTCGTTGTCCACCCTCATAATCATTTTTCCCTCTCTCACTTTAATTATTGCATCACCAGTAGCTAAATGAGGTCGTCCCAATATGATTGGAACTTGTTCATCAGCTTCAAAATCTAGAATAATGACGTCAACTGGGAAGATGAATTTCCCAATCTGCAGCAGCACATCTTCAATCACTCCTTCAGGGTAGGCTATGGACCTATCAGCTAATTGCAGCATCACAGTGGTGGGTCTTGGAGCTCCCAGACACAATTGCTTAAACAAGGACAAGGGCATTAGATTTATGCTCGCCCCCAAATCACAAAGAGAACGACCCACGTCAATATTACCAATTTGCACAGGGATGGTGAAGCTGCCAGGATCCTTAAGCTTTTGAGGAAGCTTGTTTTGGACCCTTGAAATGCACTCCTCGGTAAGTGTGCAACTGTCTCAAAGTCAGTCAATTTCCTCTTGTGAGCCATTATATCTTTTATGTACTTAGCATACTTTGGAATTTCATGAAGTACATACACCAATGGAATATTTAATTGAACCTGGCTCAACATAGAGAGAAATTTGTTGAACATGCGATCATCATTCTTTTTCTGCAATCTCTAAGGAAAAGGTGATGGTGTCCTTTCAGCCTCTGCTGGCTTTGAACCTGCATTATTTTTCTTTGACTCGTGTATTGCCTTAGGGATCAGCTCCCCCTCAGGTATAGGCTTGTCCTTTTTCTTCTTTGACATTTCCTGTAGTTCCCTCCCGTTTCTGAGTGTGACTGCATTAACTTGAGGGTTTTTCTTTGTATCACTAGGAAGAGCACCTGCAGGTCTATTATTTTGATTTGCTGCTAACTGTCTCATTTGCCTTTCAAGATTTCTAAAATCGGTCATGAGCTGTTGATTTTCAATCAACAACTTCTTTAGCAAGTCATTCGTACTCTCTTCTATTTGTTGGGGTGGCTTCTGAGGCTGATTGAAATTTCCTTGGGGCCTACATTGATTCTGATTCTGTTGATTTCTGCCCCATGAGAAGTTAGGGTGATTCCTCCAATTTGGATTGTAAGTGTTCCCATATTGTGCATGTTGATTCATTGAACCTTTGTTTTGTTGCCGCATATAATGTATAGATTAGGGATTCGTTGGGCACATGTCACTCATATGATTGTCACCACATAGTTCGCAGCAAATAGACATTTGTTTTACATGTTGCATTTGTTGTGTTTGTTGCATTGTCATTCTGTTCATATGATTTGCCAGCTTTGCGATATCTGCTCTTATGGCTGAGAAGTCATCGAGCTCAATCAACCCGACTGCCTTCTGTTTAATTGCTCTTTTTGCGTCCCCCTCTCCTTGCCAATTATGATCATTAGCAGTGAAGTTATTTAGCAAGAGTTGAATTTCACTGTATGGTCTGGCCATGCAACTACCCAAATCAAGATTCATTTTTGATGTGTCGTCTAGCCCATCAACAAAAGTGTTCCCCAATACCTCATCAGTCTGATAATGATGCGGGCAGTATCTGAGTACCTTATTGTATCTTTCCCAAGCTTGATGAAGTGTCTCTCCATCCCGTTGTTGGAACCCAAGAATTTGGCTCCTCAATGATGTCTTCTTAGTAGGGAAAATCTTGATTAAGAATTTCCTTGCCAAATCATCCCAAGTGCAAATTGAGTTCGCGATCTCCTTTTGCAACCATTCCTTAGCTTCCCCCATCAAGGAAAACGGAAATAGTGCCAGCCTGACATAGTCCTTGGAAACGTTCGGATAATTGTAGGTGTCCGTAATTTCCAAGAAATTCTGAATATGCCTCTACGGGTCTTCATGAGATAGACCCTTATATTGCCCTGTGGATTGAATCAGTTGTGCCATGTACTGTTTGACTTCAAAATTTCCCGTGATATCAGGCTTCACAATAGCCTGAGCCATATTAGCAAGATTGGGCCTTGCGGCTTCTATCACTGGACGCTCTTCATTACCAGCCATCTCTATTGGCTGTGGTTGAACTACAATGTCCAACATTCTTTCTATTCTCGTTCTAGCTTCGACTTCCTTCCTCACTCTATGAAGTGTTCGTTCAATTTCTGGATCAAAAATCCTCCGCATTCAAGAGAAGAACACGCGTTAACACAAACAAGGCAAACTGAAAATTAAAACTTAAATAAATAAGTAATAAAAGCTTAACTCAGTCAAATAGCCAATTTCTAAGTTCCCGAAAACGGCGCCAAAAACTTGTTGTGACCAAACACACCAACGCAAGTATATGTGGTCGTCAAGTAATAAAGTAGTGAGTAGAGTATCGTCCCACAAAGACTTATGATTAACTTTTGATGGATTCAACTCAATTAACTTATCGATTCAAGATATTTATCACAAAATATATAATTAGCTATGTTACTACCTAAAAATACTAAGCAATGAATTAACTAGAACATCAACCAAAACAAATAGCAATTTTGAATAACAATCAGTAGGAGAGGATATCGCAGGGCCACGGGTTAGCTAACAATCGTATTATGTTCTTGGCTTAAAATGACTAATTGATTTATCTGGATTGTTGATTGATAGGGTTGATATTACTCGTAAGAATCTGTCGAGTCCGTACTCGCCTATCCAAGTTAACGTAATGCCTATATGTCTATGGAATTAAGATTAACAAGAATGCATTTACAATTCCTATATTTCAACCAAGCAAGACAAATAGGTATATGTCTATCCTAATTGTGAATCCGTTCCCCGATGCCCGAGTTCAAGAACCCACTCTATTTAATTCTATATGCAATCTAGAATTCCCACTTTCGAATTCAACTCTAGATTCGTAGATAATATTTCACTGTTAGCTACTCAGTAAAATAATTAAGAACAGAACTAAATAAACAACCCAATGTGATAAAATTCAACTTCGTCAAATTAAACTCTAAATATAACTTTCATGTATCACCCATGACCTACAATAATAGGGTTCTTAGCCACTCATGTTCATACACTCGTCAAAAATAAAGTTTTCAAGCATAAAATCAATGAGAAATAGAAAAGAGACGGAAGAATTGATCAAATCCGTGTTCCCAAGTGTTTTGCTCTTTTTTTCTCCTCTCAAAATCATGTTCTCCCCCTCCATAATAGGTTTAGGGTGCTTTTATATGAGTTGGGGGTGTCTTGGAGTCAAAATGCCCGAGTCCTAGTCGAAATAGGATAGATTCACGTCCCGAGCGTCCAGGGCAGCGTGGGGCGCTGGCCCTGGCGCTCATTAGTTTAGCAATCTGAAAATTGCGTCACAGCCAGCGCCCCACGCTGGCTGTGGGCCTCAAAATTTGACTTTTGCGTTTTTGCTCCGATTTTGCTCCAGTTCCCGCTGTTTCGTCCCAAATTGCATCCGAATGATTCCTACACATAGAAATACCATTATTTAGCACAAATCATCATATTAAACATATCAAACCTACGAGACATGAGCAAAGTATGAGGTGATTTATACCAAAAATATGCATACATTAAGCCAATTATCATTTAACACAAAGTTATTTTCAAATTTGAATTAACAACTTAGTCGTTGCAGTTAACAAACTGTGATCATGACAAATATTGATGCTCATATTTGAATTTACAAACTATATGCAAAAACTACTGCTCATAATTGAATTATTTTCAAAATTACCAATTGACGTACAAAGGGTTAACAAACTAAATATTACTGCTTATTCTTGAATGAACTGACAAAATGCGCCTATTAAGCAACATCAGCCCAATATACTGCTTAATAAGCAACATAAACAGATAAAAATGCATCATACAATTGCGAATTATAGACCTCACTAGTTGTGCTTAAATTGTACGTTCAAGACAAAAATCCAAAATCCCCTTTAGATACTTTGTTCTTAAAAAGTGTAGGCATATAAATTTTATCGAAATTAAATTCAATAAAATGATTTGGACTATATATTAAATATATTTGTCCAAATATATATATTACGGGCTAATTTAATTAGTTTAGTTATATAAGTCAAATATATAAGGTCCAACTATGTTGAGCTAACCCATTTAATTGGGCCATAAATTATGAGTCCACTTCATCAAGTCCAAGATGTCATCTTCCTAGAGACTCAACTTGGTGCCATGTATCAAATGACGTGGCATGCCAAGTCAAACGGAAGAGTTAATAAGATCATGTCACGTGTCAAAATAACAAAGCATGCCAAGTCACATTAAAACGCCAATGAAACCTCGCCAGTGCTATGTTCTGGTCAGTCAAATGCGACCTTGTCACACTTCAATTTGATTGGTCGGAAAGAATTTATTTTTATCATAACTCTTCCCTCCCGCAACTATAAAGGGGTCTTCGGAACCCAGAAAAAACACCAGAAGTTATAACAAGAAGCAAAAAGAGCTCGTGGATCAAACACTGCAAATTCCTCCACCAGTTTCAAGCTTCAAGCAATCAAGTTCGAGTTCAACCAGTCAAGTTCAAGCTCAAGAACGAAGAACAAATCAAGTTCAAGCTCAAGCTCAAAATCGAAGAACAAATCAAGGTTCAAGAAATACGAGTTCAAATTAAAGTTCGTGCTAGTTGAATTCAAGATCATCGTTCGCGACAACAAACTACAAATTCAAGATCAAACTCGAAAACTCTTTTATTTACCGTTGAAAAGTAGAATCTGAGGATTCATAGAGATTGTACACGCATATTATTTAAAATAAGAAAATACGATTGTTGCAATATTTTCGGTCTTGATATTATTTTCTCGACGCAAATTTATTGTCTATAAATTATGGCATGCTCACTGGGACCAATATTATCCTTTATCTCTTCCTCTTGGAAATTAAAATCTACAAATTTCAAAATCAACTGATGTGGTAGCGTTCAAAAAAAAATTTATGCACCGTTTTTAAGAATTTATATCATGGTAATGATTCGCATTGGGTAATTTTACCAGAGAGTCGCTTGTATAAATTTGGAAAGGAAAATCCTTCTATGGAATTATAGAAGTAGCAGTACTCTTTCTAGACACACAAGAATTTTTCTATTATTGGAAATGTGGCATATCTTTGCACGTTTGTGAAATTGATTTCCAACATATGCAAATCAAAAAGAAATTCAAAAGTTGATCATTCACAAGCCACACTTTGAAGAAGATACACGTGAACAAGCCTCAACGGAGACTTTCTTGCGGGCCTCATCATTGGTATTTCAAGTCTCGTCTTTAAGTATCGACAAACTTATACTAAGACAAAACTTGAAATAGGGAGAATTTCTAGACATCGAAATTCTAGGAGTCTATTCGGGTTGCTTGGAGGCTACTCTACCAATACCCTACCTATGAGGCTACTCTAATCCTAAGTCACTCCTATAAAAAGGGTTACATATTTCCTTAAAAAATATCTCGAAAATTGAGATCATCTTAGCAATTCCATAAACTCTCGGAATATTCAAAAAGAGATCAAATATACGATTTTCAAAATTCCATAAAAAACCTTGGAATATTCATTAAGAGATCGAAGACATGTCAAATATGTCTTGCTCAAAGTTCTAGCAACATTCAAAATCCAAATAGAGTGTTGTTACATGCTTCTTGATCATCAAATGCATCAAGGAGATGCATATCATTCTACGTTCGAGAAACACGCTTCTAAGGCCCTCGAATTACGGATAACAAATCGGAGAGAATAATCAAGGGATAAACAGAATTGTATCCATCGTTTATCAATAAAATTATGTTTCTTCATATTTATATTGTGGTTGTAAGAAATTCTTAGGCAACTTTGTGATGAATTAACGGATGGCAGGACAATGAGTAATGAACTTGTAGAAGTGGTAACAATAGGTAAGAAGAGTCGTTGTCCCAATCATATACCCGCACTAAAAGCACTTTGTATGAAAAAGAAAGGATATAAACATAATGGTTGTCTAACGAGATACTATGCAGGATAATATCTTCAGGTGAGTCACATATTCCACACATTTATTTTTGGTTTACAAATAATTTGTTGCAAACAAAAACTCTAGACTTCTTTTTAAATGTTGTAGTTCAGTCATGATTCTTCTCTTTCACACTCTTGCCTCTATTAGAAACACCAACAACATGACGCCAGTTTTGCGATCAAAGTTAGAGGATTAGGATAGCCTCATCAGTTTTTTAATCCAAATTAGAGGATTAGGATTAGGATTAGGATAGCCTCTATTCAAAGTTGTTAATCCAAATTAGAGGATTAGGATAGCCTCATCAGTTTTTCCGTCAAAATTTAGGGGGATTTGTATATAGATACCCATTTTCTGGGTCATGTTTTAACTTATACCTGCTTTGCAAAAAAAATTGCAAGCGTACCCACTTTTCGTGTAAATTTCAGCCATACGGGCCTGGAGTAGCAAAGGCAATCATGCAAACTTCAGAATTCTAGAAGACGGGCCTGAAGTTGTTTTTAATTGCTGAACTTAAGCATTCTACTAACTGAAGTTTTATTCTCTATTTGCTGTACTTCAGCATGTTTTAGCTGAAGTTTTATCCCGGATTCAATAGTTTTTTCGTAAAGCTTTTTCAAAAATTTCAGCAGAAGATGTTGAAATTATTTAGTTTATTTGTAAAAATTTCAGCACTAAATAAGTTGAAGTTTTGTCCTGGATTCATTATTTTTGTCATAAAGCTTTTTCAAAAACTTCAACAAAAGATGCTGAAGTTATTTAGTTCATTTGTAAAAACTTCAGCACTAAATAAGCTGAAGTTTTTGTCCTACAGCCGTACTAGCTGAAGTTTTGTTCTCTATTTGCTGAACTTCAGCACATTTTAGCTGATGTTTTTCGCGTAAACTTAGTGTTGGCTGAAGTTTTTGTTTTTAATTGCTGAACTTTTCTACTAGCTGAAGTTTTATTCTCTATTTGTTGAACTTCAGCATGTTTTAGCTGAAGTTTTGTTCTCTATTTGCTGACAAACTAATTAAACACCTCATAAATAGAAATCACTGGAGAAACAAGACATCCTAACGGCATTGAAAGAAACACAAGATAGACCATTTTTGTAAATAAAAATATAAAATCAAGAGTGCCATAATAGTTCAACTTTCAAAGCTTATGTCACGACCCAATTTTCCTCCGTTGGGTATCGTGATGGCACCTAGTCTTAGGGACTAGGTAAGCCTAGCAGTTACTGAATAACAACAATAATAAAAGAAAAACTAACAATCTTGATATAGAATCTCAACAGAATGTACAAACTTTCCAAAAATCGGTAATGCAAGTCATAAGCTCTACGAATCTTCTACAACTTCTAAGTACAACTGTTTGGAAATAAATACAACAGTATACGAATAATAAATACAAAGGAGGTGACTCCGACGCCTGTGAACGCAGCAGCAGGTTACCTTAAGTCTCCTCGGCAATCATCCACACATCTACTACAATATATACCTAGATCTGCACACAAAAATATGCAGAAGTGTAGTATGAGCACACCACAGTGGTGCCCAGTAAATATAAATACTAACCTCGGTGGAGTAGTGACGAGGACTAGTCAAGACACCACTAGTCTACAAAATAAATAACATGAATATAGAAATGGCCGAACGTTACATCTACCTAAGGCTTGACGGAATAATTTACGACAATGACAATATAAAACAGAAGGAAATTACAGAAATCAATCACGAAACAGCACAATAATACACAGAAAGATGGACAATAAAACAAGTTGAATCGAAAGGAAATACAATACAATAGAGAACATTAATAACTCAACTCCACGTCGGTTCACATCAGGCCTTAGCCATTAAAAATCCATAACTAGTAGAAGCCTTTAAACAGCCGTTCATATGAAAAACTTTTGCAAATAAAATCATTTTTGTATGGAAGGGTTTCCCTTGAAAACATACTTTCTCCAAAAGTAGATATAAGTATATTTAGTAGAGAGAATTACGTAAAACATAGTTTCTTTCAAAATACGAAACTTCCCAAAGATGTTTTCCCAATAAATGACTTTCAAATATCATTTTAGGCAAGACTAGTGCTTTTCAAATATCACTTCGACGTAAAAGTCATTCAAATATAATCATTTCAAAACCATTGCTCTTTCAAAACTTTTCAATAAAATCCTTTGATCAAAAACTCCTCAAGATTTATCCACCGGAACTCAGTCCGTAACTCAGAAATTGCCATGCAGTACAGGAGGAATATCAAACCTTGCCAATAAATACAGTAAGAGATCAGTAGGAATATCCAAATTTAGTACAGCGGAATAAGATGCAAAGACAAGTGCACGGTATCACCCTTCTTGCTTTTACTCTCATCCTCACCAAAACAAGTGCAAGGCATCATCCTTCATGCTTTACTCTCATCCTCACCAAAACAAGTGCACGGCATCACCCTTTGTGCTTTTACTCTCATCCTCACAATAAATAAATATATACGGCACGGTATTATCCTTCGTGCTTTAATATCATAACATGGAACGGCATTATCCTTCGTGCTTTAACATCATAACATGGCACGACATTATCCTTCGTGCTTTAATATCATAACATGGCACGGCATCACTCTTGTGCTTTTACACTCTCATCCTCACAATAAATGAATAAATAAATACACGGCATCACCCCTCGTACTTTACACTCTTTCTAACCCAAACAATATCAAGAACAACAGTTTGGCAAGAAAAAACCAACAATATGAACCATAAATCACCACATCCCGGCAAGGGAGTCAAAAATACAAACAATATCATTAACAGCATAACCATTAATAGAAACCACAACATCCCGGCAAGGGAGTCAACAATACAAACAATATCATTAACAGCATAACCATTAATAGAAACCACAACATCCCGGCAAGGGAGTCAACAATACAAATAATATCATTAACAACATAAACAGTAATAGAAATCATCACATCCCCGCAAGGGAAACAGCTATAACCAATCTCATCTAAACAGTTAACTTCACGAAATAAACTCAGCTTAAACAAAGGCTCAGTAATAGGCAACATCAAGGGAATATCAACAACATAAATGTTTATCAATTAGACCTAAGTAGCACTTAAGGAAAAAATTATATAATTCACAATGTAAGACCCACGGGCATGCTTGAAACCCAAGAACGGATGTTCCAACTATTGCTAAACAACTATAGGGCTAGATGACACTAATTATAGTCAATTAGGCAGTATAGGAAGAAAGTATAGCATGATGATGGGAGAGGTACAATAATCAGTTAAGTCAATTAAGGTCAAATAGTCAACAAAGGAATCCAAAGGCTAGACATTCTAATTTAAGCAAGAAAGGATGAAATTAGCAATTACGGACTCAAATATAACAATTACAATCCATACACAAGTGCTACAAGAACCTATGGATCCTAAAAGGGAAACCTATTTGCAAATAAGTCTGTGTACACACTCGTCACCTCGCACACACGGGCTACAACCAACAAAGAAGACTCAATCCTAAGGGGTAGTTCCCCCACATAGGGTTAGGCAAGATACTTACCTCAAAGACGACAACCAGATACTCAAAAAAAGACTTCTCGGGCGGAAAGACCTCCTGACGGCTCACAATCAACTAAAACGTATAAGGAACTATTCTGAATAATAAAGTCTCAATCTTTACAACATTATAAAAATCGACCCAAAAGTCGACCCCTGGACCCGCACCTCGGAACCCGACAAATTTTACAATTCCGATTACCCATTCCGATATGAGTTCACCCATACTAAATTTATCCAATTCTGATAACATTTGGTCTTTTGAATCATGATTTTACATTTTAGAAGTTTTCTTTCAAAACCCACAATTCCCTCAACCCAAAACACAAATTAAATGATAAAAAAAAGAACTAATTCAGAAAATATAATTAATTATAGTGGAAGAAAACTTACCCTTTAGATTTGTGTGAAAAACCCTCAAAGAATCGCCAAAAATTGAGCTCTAGAAGTCAAAATATGATAAAATGGCTTAACCCTCGTTTTTTAAAACTTATATTCTGCCCAGACGATAACTGAATCACGATCGTGGAACATGGTTTTGCGATCACGAAGAAGAAAGAGGAAAGTTGCCCAGGTTGTTCATCGCGAACGCGACAAGGAGTTCGCGAATGCGGAGGAGGAGAACATGAAGTTATGCGATCGCGTACTGAAGAATGCGAACGCGAAGAACAAAGTTTGGGCGACCAGCAGGGACACAGAATAATCTACCTTATTTTTTCCTTCTCGTTGATTGCCCCCGACAATCAAGCTGCACTTCCTTCTAACAAGTGGCTGAGAGTTAGCAAGCAAGCTTGGCCTCTTGGCAGGAGGTTCACTGTCCCCCTCCTTTCCGGTCCGGCCGCAGTACGGCACTTGAACTCGAAGCTACGATCAGATCCGATAGGTTAGGAAAGCAGGTGCTCTTATTGGACGTCACGGGAGAAATCCCGATGGCTGAGAGGGTCATACCCTTCCGAGCTGTGGAGCGTACCAACTTCACTTTGATTAACATCGAGTTGTATGTTTCAATGCTGTCTAATGAGGCGCAGCATCGGTCTGGACTCTGGACGGTCTGTCCAAGGGACTGGAACCCAAGGCTCTTCTTAGTCTAACATGATTGTTGTAACCTCGGCGGGTTGCTCAGTGGATTTTCGCGATCGCGAAAGAATCACTGCGATCACCATGAAGAAAAATGGGCGGGGCAAACAGAACACTACACGATTGCGGCTTGGGCTACGCGATCGCGAAAGAGGGCAACAAACACCAGAAACAGCAGTTCAAAAATGGAAGAAAATGGTCAGAAGCCCATCCAAAATGCACCAGAGGCCCCCGTGACACCGTCTTATCACACAAACAAGTCATATAACCTAACACGGACTCGCTCGAGGTTTCAAATCACATAAAATTATACCAAAACGATAAATCAAACCAAAAATCAATGAAATTCCTCAAAACTTCTTTAAACAAAAAATTTTACATTTAAGGTACGAATCACATCTAATAAAGTCCATTTCTTACCAAACCTTACAGATATGACAAAAAAATTATATCGAACCTGCCCCGGGCTCCAAAACTAAGATACAAGCCCGATACCACAGGTTTCACATAGAATTTCATTATCAAAATCTCTTATATTTTTCAGAAAATAATTTCTTTTAAAAATTCATTTCTCGGACTTGGGACCTCGGAATTCGATTTCGGGCATACGCCCAAGTCCCATATTTTCATACGGACCCTCCGGAACCGTCAAATCACAGGTCCGGGTCCGTTTACCAAAAACGTTGACCGAAGTCAACTTTGCTCAAATTTCTAATACAAAATTATCATTTTTATCAGTTTTTCACATAAAGGCTTCCCGGCTACACGCCCGGACTACGCACGCAAATCCAGGTGAGATAGAAGGAGGTTTTCACGACCTCGGAACACAGAATTAGCTAGAAATATACGGGATGACTTTTTGGGTCATCACAATCTCCCTCTCTTAAACAAAAGTTCGTCCTCGAACGTGCCAAGATTCACCTTGAACTCATCCAATCACTGATTGTATACTTCCAACACATAACCGCGGGTGGTCCCACATAAGCCCGATGAAACAATCACAACCGCAATATAGCCTTCACATCACCACCGATAAGCCTCATACCTCTACCTCTCACCCTCTACTCATTTACAAAAGACCCGCTTCTAAATCCATATCCGGCATTAGCCTCAATTAGCTCAAGGCATGACCACACAACATAGCACATCACACGTAGGCTCAAATAACACTTTTGATCACAATAGCTGCCCAAAATCAACTCAACATGGCAATTAGCCTCACATCTGAAAGAACTCTGTTCCAGACCCCATAAAACTGATAATGATGCAATAAACACGAAGACTTCATTATTAAACACCCGAATCACCAAGCCACAACTAACACCACTAGGCACACATCCCGCAAGCTAAAACTAATGGAGCACATAACGAGAATGACTGGATATGAATATAGAAACATATAAAGGATCTATAAAACAAGCCCATAGGCATCACTCTCTATCTATACTGACTTACCAAAAGCAATATAACAAGAAAAAAGCAAAGCATATGAACAAATCACAAGGATTCCATCCTGATAAAATTTCCACTGCGGTACTCAGCCTGGTCCAAACATATCGAATCACAAATATCACGAGGACCTCACCCTCAAATCTCAATCACATACCGAAAATATATCATACCAATTGAAATTCCTTCACTAATTCATCTCAGCTGATAAAAATCATAACGCTAGCTGATCTCACATCTCGATGGAGTATCAAATCACAACTCGTAAACAAAATACTCAAGAAAATCACATAAAGCTTACCACGAAGAACAACAAGGACTCACTTCCAGTTTCACCACTATCAAGAATGAAATAAACAATGATAGACACGGGCTACTACTCATAGAATATCCCAATAAGAGCAAACACAAAATGGAGTGTAAAACATGGAACTCACTCATAAATGAAACAACAAATAAGGGAACTCGTCCCGACCAGTATAACTATAATAAAATACAATTGGTGCCCCTCTGTAACACATCAGAACATACATGTGTGATAATATCTGGCACAACGGCCTCCGGCCTACTATATGCAACACATCAACGGGTCGGGCCTCCCCTTTTGGGTGCCCCCCACTCACCTGAATACCCTGCTATAACACACCTGCATGAACCCTGGAACAATCTCTCACCCTGTAGCTAACATCCCCATGCTCAAAACAACCTCTCTACCGACATGGCTATGGAAAAACACTCAATACGAATCCTATGTGACCCATGAGTACCTGAGACCCCCATACGAAGCTGGTAATGCAAATTGAACTGGTTGACCCACAAAATTTCTATCGTGTCGTACCTTGCCTCCATAATACGGACAGTAGATTCCTCCGATATACGAGGCCTTATTGCCTCCCTGAACCCTCTCCCTCTTCTTGTCTATCCTCTCGCTCCCGATCCCTCATGAGCTCTAACCGGCGAGCGATCCCTACTACCTGCTGAAACGAGGCATCCTACTCTAACTCTCGAGTCCCGCTAAACCGAATATCATGCATGAATCTCCCAAAGGACTCTACGGACTCATCTCCTAACTGAAGCAACCAAGCGAAGTGCATGTCTGGCCAACTCACTAAATCTAACGGCATGCTCCATTGGTGACACAACGCCCTGACGCAACTGCTCAAACTCCGCGCGCCGTACAACTCGGAGGATCTGGAGAGCAAACTCCCTCAAAAGTATCTCTGAAACCTGAATCCACGCAATTGAAGCTGACTCGGACAGACTAACCCAACTCATATGCCGCCACCATTGATCAACCCACTACTCTGAACCTGAGACGTGACAAAAGCAATCTCGCTAGTCGCCCCAATACCCGAAGTACGAAAAAAATAGTGACACTCCTCCAGAAAACCCTGGGCATTATCTGCCGCCAATCCAGTGAAAGATAGAATACTTCTTGTACCTCTCAGTTCCAAGGTATTCTTCCTCCGATGTTGCTACCCTAACCATGGCTGAACTGAAACCAGAGGTCGTGCTATCATGACAACAGGTACCTGACCAATGTGATGTCGCTGCTCTAGAGTGTAGACGGTGGGAGTCTGAACTCCTCCCCTGATCTGTGAAGCAACTCGTGCACTAGAATCAACCCTGCCTGAGTCAATGTACCAATTGTACTCTAAATTGTGCTCAGGTCTCCTGAAGTCCGGGATAGCAACAGGCACCCCCAGTACCTGTCCCCCAACTAGAAAAACGGGTGACCCCTCAATGGCTGCTCTAGTAGGCATCTTAACTGCGGCACGTGCTCCTCGTTGGCCTCTGTCTTTGACCCTTGCGACATTTGCTTAGGGGTGACGTCATCAAGAACTGTCGTTCACATCCTCACCATCGGTGAGAGAATGGAACGATAGTTTCAAACTTCAAGATCAATAAACTCGCACGATAGGAATGAAGAAAGTGAAATTATCCTAATAGTTTCCCAGCCTCTCGAAGATAAGTACAGACGTCTCCGTACCGATCCACAAGACTCTACTAAACTTGATTATGACTTGTAGCACCTATGAACCTAGAGCTTTGATACCAATTTGTCACGACCCAATTTCCCTCCACCGGGTATCGTGATGGCACCTAGTCTTAGGGACTAGGTAAGCCTAGCAGTTACTGAATAACAACAATAATAAAAGGAAAACTAACAGTCTTCATATAGAATCTCAACATAATGTACAAACTTTCCCAAAATCGGTAATACAAGTCATAAGCTCTACGAATCTTCTACAAATTCTAAGTACAACTGTTTGGAAATAAATACAACAGAGTGTGAATAATAAATACAAAGGAGGTGACTCTGACGCCTGCTAACGCAACATCAGGTTACCTTGAGTCTCCTCGACAATCATCCACAAAAACTACTATAATATATACCTGGATCTGTACACAAAAATGTGCAAAAGTGTAGTATGAGCACACCACAGCGGTGTCCAGTAAGTATCAAGACTAACCTCGGTGGAGTAGTGACGAGGACTAGTCAAGACACCACTGGTCTACAAAATAAATAACATGAATATAGGAATGAGCGAACGTTACATCTACCTAAGGATTCACGGAATAATTTACGACAATGACGATATATAGCAGAAAGAAATTACATAAATCAATCACGAAACAGCACAAAAATACACAGAAAGATGGACAGCAAAACAAGTTGAATCGAAAGGAAACACACTACAATAGAGAACATCAATAACTCAACTCCACGTCGGTTTTTTCACATCGGGTCTTAGCCATTAAAAATCCATAACTGGTAGAAGCCTTTAAACAGCCGTTCATATGAAAAACTTTTGCAAATAAAATCATTTTTGTATGGAAGGGATTCCTTTGAAAACATACTTTCTCCAAAACTAGATATAAGTATATTTAGTAGAGAGAATTACGTTAAACATAGTTTCTTTCAAAATACGAAACTTCCCAAAGATGCTTTCCCAATAGATGACTTCCAAATATCATTTTAGGCAAGACTAGTGCTTTTCAAATATCACTTCGATGTAAAAGTCATTCAAATATAATCATTTCAAAACCATTGCTTTTTCAATAATACTTTTCAATAAAATTCTTTGATCAAAATCTCCTCAATATTTATCCACCGGAACTCAGTCTGTAACTCAGAAATTGCCATGTAGTACAGGAGGAATATCAAATCTTGCCAATAAATACAGTAAGAGATCAGTAGGAATATCCAAATTTAGTACAGCGGAATAAGATGCAAATACAAGTGCGCGGCATCACCCTTCGTGCTTTTACTCTCATCCTCACCAAAACAAGTGCACGGCATCACTCTTCATGCTTTACTCTCATCTTCACCAAAACAAGTGCACGACATCACCCTTCGTGCTTTTACTCTCATCCTCACAATAAATAAATAGATACAGCACGACATTATCCTTTGTGCTTTAATATCATAACATGGCACGACATTATCCTTCGTGCTTTAACATCATAACATGGCACGGCATTATCTTTCGTGCTTTAATATCATAACATGGCACGACATCACTCTTCATGATTTTACACTCTCATCCGTACAATAAATGAATAAATAAATACACGGCATCACCCCCCGTGCTTTACACTCTTCCTCACCCAAACAATATCAAGAACAACAGTTTGGCAAGGAAAAACCAACAATATGAACCATAAATCACCACATCCCGGCAAGGGATTCAATAATACAAACAATATCATTAACAGCAAAACTAGTTATAGAAACCACAACATCCCGGCAAAGGAGTCAACAATACAAACAATATTATTAACAGCATAACAGTAATAGAAACCATCACATCCCGGCAAGGGAGTCAACAATAAAAACAATATCATTAACAGCATAAACAGTAATAGAAACCATCACATCCCGGCAAAGGATTCAACAATACAAACAATATCATTAACAGCATAAACAGTAATAGAAACCATCACATCCCGGCAGAGGATTCAACAATACAAACAATATCATTAACAGCATAAACAGTAATAGAAACCATCACATCCCGGCAGAGGATTCAACAATACAAACAATATCATTAACAGCATAAACAGTAATAGAAACCATCACATCCCGGCAGAGGATTCAACAATACAAACAATATCATTAACAGCATAAACAGTAATAGAAACCATCACATCCCGGCAAGGGAAACAGCTATAACTAATTTCACCTAAACAGTTAACTTTACGGAATAAACTCAGCTTAAACAAAGGCTCAGTAATAGGAAACATCAAGGGAATATCAACAACATAAATGTTTATCAACTAGATCTAAGTAGCACTTAAGGGAAAAATCATATAATTCACAATGTAAGACCCACGGGCATGCTTGACACTCAAGAACGGATGTTCCAACTATTGCTAAACAACTATAGGGCTAGATGACACTAATTATAGTCAATTAGGCAGTATAGGAAGAAAGTATAGCATGATGATAGGAGAAGTAAAATAATCAGTTAAGTCAATTAAGGTCAAATAATCAGCGAAGGAATCCAAAGGCAAGACATTCTAATTTAAGCAGGAAAGGATGAAATTAGCAATTAAGGACTCAAATGTAACATTTACAATCCATACACAAGTGTTACAAGAACCTACGGATCCTAAAAGGGCAACCTATTTGCAAATAAGTCCGTGTACACACTCGTCACCTCGCACACACGGGCTACAACCAACAAAGAAGACTCAATCCTAAGGGGTAGTCCCCCCCCCCACAAGGTTAGGCAAGATACTTACCTCAAAGACGATAACCCGATACTCAAAAATAGACTTCTCGAGCGGAAAGACCTCCGGATGGCTCACAATAAACTAAAATAACTTCAAAATACACATAAAATGTATAAGGAACTATTACGAATAATAAAGTCTCAATCTTTACAATATTATAAAAATCGATCCAAAAATTACAAATTCCGATTACCCATTCCGATACGAGTTCACCCATACTAAACTTATCCAATTCCGATAACATTTGGTCTTTCAAATCATAATTTTACATTTTAGAAATTCTTTCAAAACCCACAATTTCCTCAACCCAAAACACAAATTAAGTAATAAAAATAAGAACTAATTCATGAAATATAATTAATTATAGTGGAAGAACACTTACCCATTAGATTTGTGTGAAAACCCCTCAAAGAATCGCCAAAAATTGAGCTCTAGAAGTCAAAATATGATAAAAATGGCTTAACCCTCGTTTTTGAAAACTTATATTCTGCCAAGACGTTAAATGAATCGCGATCGCGGAACATGGTTTGCGGTTGTGAAGAAGAAAGAGGAAAGCTTTCCAGGTTATTCACAGCGAACGCGACACGGAGTTCGCGAACGCGGAGGAGGAGAACAGGAAGCTATGTGATCGCATACTGAAGAATGCGAACGTGAAGAACAAAGTTTGGGCGACCAGCAGGGACACATCGCGATCGCGAAAGAATCACTGTGATCGCGATGAAGGAAAAATGGGCGGGGCAAACAGAACACCACGCGATCGCGGCTTGGGCTACGCAATCGCGAAAGAGGGCAACAGACACCAGAAACAGCAGTTCAAAAATGGAAGAAAATGGTCTGAAGCCCATCCGAAATGCACCCGAGGCCCCCAGGACCCCGTCTTATCACACAAACAAGTCATATAACCTTACACGGACTCGCTCGAGGTTTCAAATCACATAAAAATAACACCAAAATGACGAATCAAACCAAAAATCAATGAAATTCCTAAAAATTCTTTAAACATCAAATTTTGCATTTAAGGTCCGAATCACATCTAAAGTCTGTTTCTTACCAAACCTTACAGATACGACAAAAATATTATATCGAACCTTTGTCGGGCTCCAGAACTAAGATACGGGCCCGATACCACAGGTTTCACATAGAATTTCATTGTCAAAATCTCTTATATTTTTCAGAAAATAATTTCCTTTAAAAATTCATTTCTCGAACTTGGGACCTCGGAATTCGATTCCGGGCATACGCCCAAGTCCCATATTTTCCTACGGACTCTCCGGGACCATCAAATCACGGGTCTGAGTCCGTCAACTTTACTCAAATTTCTAATACAAAATTATCATTTTTATCAGTTTTTCACATAAAGGCTTCCCGGCTACCCACGCAAATCAAGGTGAGATAGAAGGAGGTTTTCACGACCTCGGAACACAGAATTAGCTATAAATATATGGGATGACCTTTTGGGTCATCACAACTTAGTGTAAGAATTGCATCAATAAAGCCGCAATCAACTTGCTATTTGATATTCCATTCCTGGATCAATCTGAATTCATTGTAAATATAATAAATACAGACAATGAATTATAAATAGATGAAGAAAATTTCACTATGAGCAAATTAACAGTAAAATATACTACAAATTACAAAAAATGAAGAGTAGAATAAAGAGTAGAAAATAAAGGAGCACACAGGTAGTAGGAAGAAAGAGGCGCCTGAAGTTGTAAAAATTAGGGTATAAATTAAATAATTTTAAAAACATGGGTATAGGTTAAATGAGGGCGACCAAATAGCGCGCCCCGTGCAATTTTTACCAAAATTTATATTTTTCGGTCATTTTTATATTTCTGTTTATGTTGTACTAAAATTAGGGGTGGCAAATAGGCGGGTTGGGATGAATTAGGGCGGGTCAAGATGAGTTAGGTCAAATGGGTTATTGCCCAACCCAGCCCAAAGTGTACTTGGGCTAAGATGGGCGGGGTAGGGGTGGATGGGGTGGTGCAGAAAAACAAAA